>VRLP01004252.1:0-51733 GCA_009660295.1 Lophius piscatorius | reverse complement strand
TCGTAAGAAACCTTGTATTTTTGCCTGCTCCCTTGTTTATTGTTTGCCTGCCTTTACTAGTAAAGACATTATTCACCAGACGTTGTATTAGTCGTGCTTGTGGATCCTAACTGTGGTGGCAGCCTGACAAGACCAAAAGGACGGAATGGAGTAATCGGACGGGATGGGAGTAAATAAACTTAGAGCGGCAACTTCTGTGAACGTAACGGGGCTGGCGAAGGAGTCCAAGTTGTTTAATAACTGATATGTAGTTGTTGAATTTCATCAGTTGGGTGACAGAACAATTTAACATCATGCCAGTCGTGGAGACAGCCCGTTATTAGCCGTTAGCCATGGACAAGACTGACAGAGGAAATAAGTAGCGGTTATTTTCATGGAAATGATGCCCGGAAAAAAGCTATCAAACACAAAAGTTATCAACACCGGCTTTTGGTGAAAATGTCACACGGGCAGTGATGAACAAGACGGATAAACCAACTGACATCAACGATGCACAAACAGAAACGGACATAAACGATGAAACAAACATATACAGAAGTCACCGGGTGAGGGTATACTAGCAGCAACAGGTAGGCAGACCGTCACCAGACTAGGTAGAGTTCCTACAAATGCAAATACAAATACAGAATAACAAATACAAATACGGATATAAATCCAAAAGGTTTGCCGGTGAGAAGCAATAAAGATATACTTATAGGTTTATAATATTGTAGGCTGTACAACTCTGATTGAAAAGCGGCAAACAGACAACACTAGCGTCCTCTTCCTTCAGCGTCAAGACTGTAACAGAGTTGTAATTTACTGACTGTAAAATCAACATGTTACTGTCACTTCAAATTTAAGGTTATACACTGTTCATACAAACTGTCTTTTATGACTTTCACAGTTTGTTACAGTTAACTAATTACTATTAGTTAACTTTGTTTTAACAAACTTCATCATGTTCATCTATTGATTGATTAGTTGATTGATTGATTCATTCATTCATTCATTCCCCGTAACCGATTATCCTGTTGAGGGCTTCGTGGCGCGAGCCTATCTTAGCTCACATTGGTTGACCCTTGACGAGTCATCAATGAGTACTCTGTGAAAATCTGTGAAGCTACTGTCCTGTTGGCACACCACTCGTTAAACCAAGGAAATTGAGGCCCATGTTAAATTCACATTCAAAAACCCAACATAGCCTTCTATCCAAACAGCCCTTCAGCCTTTTGCTGAAAATAATGCAGTAAAAGTACAAGACATTTATTGACATATTAATTTGACCCAGAATTTCTCCTTTGTTTTGACAAACAATATGAAACAGAATAGATGAAGAAACATCTTGTTTATGAACCAATGAGGAAAATGAATTAACAGCAGAAGTTGCAGTTGTCTTAATTAGATATGTGGATTTATTACAGACAGATCTGTTATAACAGAGCTACTGGGCTGTTGGCACAACGCTCGTTAGACCAAGGAAACTGAAGCCTGAGTTTAAGTGAGACCATTAAACTCACATTGCCATCAGAATCCACCTCAGGCTATATTCTAAAGATCAACAGATAACCTTTGTATAAAAATATAAATGTTTTCCCTTTTTAATTACTTTGTAATTACAGGTTTATTTTCTATCACTAACAAGCATCGGTCAAAACTGAAGCCAGTTATTCAAAACTATTTATACAGTCTGTATCCCCAACATGCATCTTGACCAAACAATTAATCTGACTTTTAAAACTCACTCAAACCGTCAAAATGTATCATCAAATACACTGAAAACATCAAAATGCTTCTTCAAAACCAGAAAACAACAAAAGTCATCATCAAGACTCAGCCAAACCACCTATACTCTTCATCAAACCGCACCGAAACCACCAAAACTCTTCATCCATGTCTGAAAATAAGCTGGTTGGACTAGAACACTGGCATGAGTCATCATTCAAAGAGAGAACACTGTCACACATAACACCCTAAGATCCAAGGGTGTTAAACGAAAAGAATTCATCTTTGAAATACGAAACGGAGGTCTTAGATTTTTGAGCCAAAGAGGAGAGTTTAAAGGTCAGCGCTCATGTTCAATCTGTAATGTTAAAAAGCGTAGACCAAGCCAGAAATCTTGGTGTAGTCATGGATTCTGGCCTGAGATCTAACTGTCTTATTAAGAACTTTACAAGGACGCCTACTATGACCTGAAGAGTAGAGCAAGAATACTAAGAAAAAAACGAGTCCCTGCATTTATCTTTAGCCGACTTCAGTCCAGTTCTGAGGTGTGTACACCGACTTCCTTGTCGGTGTATACACCTCAGAACTTGGTGTCCAAGAGTAAGGTCCAAACATGGAGAAACAGTGTTCAATATTTTTTATTCACCAAATATTTGGAACAAGCTTTCAGAAAACGGTCAGAGAACAGTCATACTGTATATACTGTACAATGGTCATATTGCATACATAACAGTCATTCTGTATATATGGAACTGAGATGAATCAATTGTGGACCAGAATTTCAGGAATCATCAGTCCTAGTTCTTTAGTTCTATAGACATCTTTAGTCCTCGATTAGTTCTATAGACATCTTTAGTCCTCCATTAGTTCTTCAGACACCTCCTATACTGGAATAGTTCTACAAGAATTATCAGTCCTGTGATAGTTTTTCAGAAATCTTCACTTCTGGATTAATTCTTCAGGACTCTTCAGTTCTGATTACAAACGGCTCAATGCAATTTCGTCGGTGATATTTTTCTTCTATTAGCTCGGGTGTTGCATTACAGCACTTTTAATGAAATAATAATGAGGGGATTGCAGTTGCTGAAAGCACGATAAAAGGTTCACAAGTAGGAATGAAAATATAACTCCATATTTTCAGCTCACTTCTCATGAAAAACCATGAGAAGTCAGAAACAATTCATGCCTGATACATCTGAATCGTCTTGGGCAAATGAATCCTCACCCAGCTTTTACCACACAACATGACAGTTTCAATCAGGACAAGAACTTCTCCCCAACACCGAAAGCCTACAGAGACAAGAACAAAAACAAAGATGATCTATATTGTCAAAAGGCCTTTTCCTGGTCAATAATACCAACATTGATATTGAATAATATATCAAACAAATTCCAATGTGAGAATTAAATTGTCCAGCATGTTTAGTAAAACCTGGGAAAAGATAAACGGGAAAGGTAGAGTTATTATCTGCGACAAAGACTCTGGGTAAAGTAAGAAAAAAACTGAGGAAAAAAAGAAAGAAAAGATAAAAGAAAAGTAAAACAGAAGAAAGCTTGTAATAAAATCACTGTTGACCGCTATTTAGTAGCTGGTGCATCTCACCTACTGTGATCAGTACAATAAGACATAAACTTGGATATATTTAATCTATTTACCATATTTACCAAATCAAAAACAAAGATGCTTCATGCTTAACATTTTTGCTGACTATAGTCAAGTTGTAGTACTGAAGATGGATATATCCACTGCGCAGGAAATGAGCACTCTCTGTCGCAAGAGAGACCCATAGGTATACAGGCAGTGAGTCTCTCATTCGAAGCGGTTCTACAACGGAGCAGTCGGGGACAGGAGAGGAACAAGGGCTTATAGGAGGGTGTATAGCAACACATGTGGCCTTTAGGAATTCTCCTCCTCCACGTCCTGATCCAACCCGTGATTTTTTGGCGATGTTGTGCGAAAACGGTCCAAACAACGGAACCGGCTTTTCAGTATGTCAAACTGTGACAGTGTACAACGCTGAAGTGATTAGCATCTTCCTTTTAAACGTGTTAAATACAATCGCAATCACAAGCACTGCATTTTTTTCAGACTTTGTAAATCACATTGCTTGTGCTAAATTAAACTATTTTCTTCGCCTCCTCCCAGTGCTTTGCACGCTTGGGTTGAAACACCCGATATTGCGTATCCATTAAGGAAAACGTACCATATGGATAGCGTATGCTATTTCACATGTTTGACTGACACAAACTGTAAAAAAAGATCAGCTTGCTCATCTAATGGCAAGTGCTACATTCAGTAAATCAAACCATTAGAAGGTCTAGAGCTTCCTTGTATGAAAGAAGAGAGAGAATCCCCTGCCTGCTGGAGTCTCACTGTTTAAACACCCTCTAAAAACATCCACAAGATTTTTCCCAGAATATTCCAGTCCACATCACAGCCGTCTGATCTCAAAAGGTCTTTGTAAAAATCCACAGCATGTTTCCTCATTTCTTCTTGGTTTGTGGTCACCTTTCCTTCAGGCAGATGGACAGTTTCTTCTGACACCGACTTCTCTAAATCAAAGAAGAAAGTGCATCCGTGTGCTGGAATTGGTGAAGCGTGTTGGATAGAGCGCTCCTTTAGCCCTCTCCTGCATAAAGGAGACCAGCTGCTGCCTCTTAGACTGTAGAATATGCTGCTGACCAGTTTTTAAGCATGTACATCCTCAACGAGCCCTAGTGTGTAGGATTCACGGCAGAAGCAGAACATGAACATTTGTACTTTAGTCTTGACTATGAGGACTTTGCCCTTAACTATTTCCATGCTGGAGATGATGGCATTTAGAACAGGACGGAACTGATGAGCAACTCCAGCACCAAAGATTGAGGATACACCAAGAATTTATTAATTATTAATCCACTATGTTATCATGATATTGCAGTGAGACTTTGATTACATTTTTAAGAAAACGATTATACAACAGAAATCAATGAAAATGTGTTTTAGACACATCATGTGATATCGGGTTTGAGGTCAGAACATCATGCTGGAAAAAGTCAACTCTTCTACTGGTTTAAAAAGTTTACTAGTAACATAGCTGATATTTAGTAACAAAGAGTCAAATGTTCCAAAATTTGATGAGGATGAAAAACCATTTTTCATCATCCTCCAGTTATTACTTATTCTGCTCAAGATAGTAGAGGAAACAATTTTGACAGCATTCCATATTAAGGAAATGTAATCATTATTTAATTTGCCTGTAAGTGTCGAAAAATATTATTTGTTTTCACCATGGGTTTCATCATGAATATTTAAAACCTTACACGTGTAAGAACCGAAATGGTGAAATGTTTAAGTCTTTTTTATGAAAATCATCCTATTTCTTTGTTTTCTTTCTTTACTTGAAATGTACCCACAATTCTGGAATGTGTTACACAAATATACACTGCTCAAAAACATTAAGGGCACACCTAACACAGAGATCGGATCTCAATTAATGAAATATTAAAGTGGAAAATCTTTAATGAAATACATTGTGTAGTTCGTTGAGAACAAAATTACATAAGAGCAGTCAATAAAAACTAAAATCAAGAAGCCATTGAGAGCTGGATTCTTAACTGTACTCATAATGAAAATGAGAAACTGATGTCACAGGGTCTGATCCAACTAGTGTGGATTCCTTTACTCAACTCTAATGTGTCTCAGTAGTGTATTTGACCCCCAGGTGCCTGTAGGTACTCCGGACAATTCTGGACCTGCTTCTGATGAGACAGAGGATTTCCTCCCAGACCTGGATCCGTACATCAGCTTCTGGACAATCTGTGGTACTATGTAGGGGGTATAGGGCTTGGTGTGTGCCTATAGTTACTATATTTTTATTTACGATACCATTCCTATAAAGTTGGAAATGCACCTCAGGAGGCAATGGTCTCCTTTTAGAGAGCAGATGCTTGATTAGATCTCAAAGCAGCATCAGCTCAGATTGGTCTGAAGTGAGGGGCCATTCATGGATGTGTACAAATAATTAGTTCAGTATCATGGGCCACGGCTAAATAAACATCTTTCCAATCCTTTCTGAAGCAGTTTTTGGAGAACATAGAGGATCAAAATAGGCTCAGGTGCAGACAAGAACTGTTGAGTCAGTGAGGAGGTACCTGCTGCAAACTGTCCTCCTCTCTGTGATTTCAGTGAAAACAAGAAGGTTGTTTTTCTGTTAGAGCTGATACAGTTCTGCCCCAGCAGGGCAATTCTATCTACAGCGCGTCAGGAGTTCCCCTCATTAACAGAAAACACAAGCTGCTTTCTGGCCTGAGCAGAAATCTTTATCTAGGCTCCCTGGTTTATTTGTTTAGTTGCATTCATTGATTTAATCCTGAGAGCAGATCAAGTGCCTGTGTGTTTGTTCATGGCTTTGATTATTTTCCTCATTTGAACTCTAACATATTCATTGTTATAGTCTGTTGCTTAAAAGTCATTCAACTCTTTCCTGTTAAGGCAAACACTTTCATCAGAGCTTTATGTCCAGGCAATAACGATGCCACCACTGCCAAAATCCTAAGAAAAGTATCTCCAGTAGCTCTGACCCATCTAGGTTACAGCCAGAAGTTTTGCGATGCGTTTCTGTGGAACGATGGAACAAAGCTGGAACTTTTGGGGTCACTCGATCAGAAGTATGTCTGGCGGAGGTTCTGAGAATGGCATCCTACCAACAGTGAGGCATAAAGTGGATCAGTGATGATCTGAGAAGAAAAGGGTAAAATGAATTCCATCAACGATTCTGAAATCTTTAAAGAAAACATCCCACCATCTGTGAGGAAGCTAAGCTTTAGGGTCCTCAAATTCCAACAGGGCTTGGTTCCAGAAGAAGTCTTGGAACATTCTAGAGTCCCAGAGAAAATCTCAGCTGGGATTTGTAGAAAGGTGTTGAAGAAAATAAACCTAGGAATATTACGGAACTGAAGAACTTTGTACTTTAGTAATGGACTAAGACTCGCTGCCAGAAGCTGGAGTCTGGCTACACTCTTGTCCGGAAATAATGTAGTGTACTTGAAAATGGCGGAAAAATCCGTAGATTTGAACCACTTTAGTTTCA
This sequence comes from Lophius piscatorius, assembly GCA_009660295.1. Taxonomy (NCBI): domain Eukaryota; kingdom Metazoa; phylum Chordata; class Actinopteri; order Lophiiformes; family Lophiidae; genus Lophius; species Lophius piscatorius. Next base: position 44,957 of record VRLP01004252.1, on the reverse strand, counting down.
CCATGTACAGTTCAGTTCAGTTCCGTTCCAGAAGGGCAATCTGTTTTGTAGCATAGTGCCTAGTGCGTTGACATGAAAGAGACAAACACAAAATAAAATAAGCTCAGCAGCACTACATCAATGAGATAGCAAAATCATAAAAATAACAAAGAAATAAACAGCAATACTGCTATACATAAAATGCGCATATATACATATATACACCACACAAGCATACATATCTGTGCATATGTATGCATACACACGTACAAATATATAAACAATAATACTAAAATCCTACATAATAACAATCCTCCTGCCTTAAGAGTGAAGACAAGTATGACCAGCAAAAACTGATTTAAATATTGGACCCAAACATTACCTTCCATTCCTAACATTAAAAAGGCTGATGGCTCTTGAGATGAACAACTGTTTGTACCTGTTGGTCTTGACTGAGGGGAATCTGAAGCGAGTACCAGAGGGAATAGATTCAAACGCCTGATGAAGAGGGTTTGTGTGTTCAGACAAAATGGAATTTGCCCTCTTCACCACCTGACTGTTGTACAGAACAGAGAGGCTACACTAATAGAGCCTTTAGTGTATGCTTGTCTTGTGTGATTACTTATTGTAAACATTTATTGGAGTCTATCTATGGGGCGCTGTTTGTAAAATTTCAAACGCTGAAATTAACAGCAACATTTAACCACATTTAGCTCATTTTAATGTTTTCAAAAGTGGTGTTAATTTTTTTAATACATTTTTACCAGATTTAGAGCGATTTTGTCATATTTTTTTAAATGTTAAATTTAAATGTTAAATCTAAATGTTAAGTCTAAATGTCAAATCTAAATGTTGAATCTAAATGTTGAATCTAAATGTTAAATGTTAAATCTACATCTTAAAAGGGCGGACTTTGACCTAATTCACCTCCGCCTCTAGGTGCAGCCCCAACTTCGGTTTGGACCTGGCTCTACAGTCAGAGCACAGTGCCAACCACCCTCACCGATGTCAATGGATCTGTAGGTGAAAGGACAATTTCAAACATGGCCGGTTCTCTCTAATTGGAAGACATTGAACAGGCAGTTGTGGCAAATGTGCGGGCTGCTCTCCAAGGTGTAGTACCATCCACACCAATAACGGTGCAAAGTTTACTTTGGCACAACTTAACAGCCAGCTATTCACATCTGCCGAGCTTACAAACCGGCTGGCCTCTGATGCACTGACATTATGTCTGAAAAGTGAGGTCTGTTGATGATTCACACTGTTCTCCAATAGGACAATAATGCTTCACAAACTAGGCGTGAAGCCAATAAACACGTATCACACCCACTCAGGGCTTCTCTCAGTTATAGTTCAGCTACGTCATCTGGACTAACATTCACCTGAGAAATGTTTCCTGTCATAAGGTAGTCCACTACTTGAGGAGAAAGAAGGTCTGGAGGTTCTCCACCCTGGACTATGATTGTGGACATCATCTGTCCAATAGTGCGGAATACTCCATTTTGCACATGACAGATGTTCATTCTTGGAATTAAGCCATTTTGAGGCTCTAGCAAAACACATGAAATATACACATTACTCAATACAAATTATATACAATAATCCATATTGGAAATGTTTGGAAACTAAGAATCATACAATATGCTGACCTACTACGCCTAAAGTTTCCCAAATCTGAGAGGGCAATATGAGCATCAGTAACACTTTAGTATAGCGAACACTTCAGTCACACTGAAGTAACTAATAACACCTTTATTGGATATCTGTAAGGTTAGAATACTAATACTTATTTGCAATGGCATTAGCTGCACACACACTCGCATTAGCTGCACAAGTCCCCAATGTGGTCCCTATCCTACAATATTTTTCAAAGTAAAGACTTAATCTCTAATAAAGGCATAATTAGTTACTTATGTATGCTATTCAAATTTTAGAGGGCCATTTACCCAGTATTTAAGAAAAAGCATTTTAAAATCACTGCATAGTAGTTCATATAACATTCAGCAGATAAAATTTACGCCAATATGATAACCTGGAAATGCTCCACTGTCACTGTTGATAGCTTTTACAAGTAGACGGAAGAATTCTCGCCTTGGCCCTCCGAGATGTTCTGCATCTTCATCGGTGTCTTCATCACCGGCAAAGGTTACACGCAGTATATCTGTACTCTCAGTGAATCTACGTCTACTAAACTGTCGGAGGCCAGTTTTCCACATGTTCCTTCTGCTGATGTAGATCCGTCTGAATGCTGATGTTACAACCACTATGAGCTTTTATAATTCCTGTAATTTCTTCTTCACTCAAAGTTTTTGCAAACCTTTAAAACAAGGGAACATGACTATTAACAAAACAAATTAAAGCCAAACTGACCTTCTATTATTTTCAGCGGTACAACAGTACAAGTTACATAAGAGCTATTCAAGAATACCGGCTACAGACTCATCTAAAAGACTTTGTCTAAATGCCTCCTCTATGGCTTCGTCTTGTTCAACATCAGTTGGACTAGAAATTAGACACAAGAAAGAATAAAATAAGATGCATTCTGTAAGCACATGGAACAAACATAAAATGTGACATAAATGTATCTGTGAAAACCTTAAAACATATACATAAATCTGCGAATTGAGTAGCAGCATCATTTGGCCCCCACTGTCCTTGCAATTCAATCCCATCATCAGAGGAAACACTGGCACACTCTTGTCTCTCACAGTGTTTCCTCTGAGTTATGGGCGGTGCATCTGTCTGACTCCATATATGATCGAAATCTATTCAGCAATAACTTTAACATATAATAAGTCACAAATGAATGGCTAAAAGAATAAAGTCAGATTTACATAGTCTTCAGAATTAAGCAAGTAACCTCAAGAGGCTTTTATTTACAGTGGTTTTCACACGAATGAGGGGCGTTGTTTTTTTTTTACTCACCTCTCCTTCATTGTCCAGCTGGGCTTTCAAAATAACTGTCATCAGATAGTTCTACACACCCAGTCTGCAAAAAAAGAAAGTTGTGAACTCCTATAGAAAACAGGCAACTTGACTAGCACTACCTTATTGTAATGTTTCACCTCCCTTAATGTAAACAGCTGATAAATAATAAACAGTAGTTTGACAATAAACTGTATTTGATATAAGTGTTGTAGGAGCTCACCTCAAGGAGACGGAACAAGTAGCATAAAGCCTACCGTAGCTCATATGTTTGATCATATTACAACTTTCAGATGTTATAGGTAACAACCAAGACTGAATCACAGTACAGACTGACGGAACCAGACCACATTACAGCAAAGAGGGACTGAACCAGATTGCATTACAGTACAGACAGACTGAACAAGACTGTACGATGGTACAGACTGACTGAACCAGACGGTTCTGGAGTACGGACTGATTGAACCAGACCGTATTCAGTTAGAGACGGACAAGACCGCATTAAAACACAGTCTGACTGAAGCAGACCGTACTACAGTACAGACCAACTGAACCAGACAGCATTACAGTACAGACTAACCGGAATAGACGGTTCGACATGGACTGACTCAAGCAGACCATACAACAGTACAGACTGAATGAACCAGACCGTTATAAAATACAGACTGAATGAACCAGACAGCATTACAGTACAGACTGACTGAACCAAACTGCATTAAAGTACAGACAGTCTGAAACAGATTTAACTACAGTACAGACTGACTGAAACAGATTTAACTACAGTACAGACTGACTGAACCAGACCGCATTACGGGACAGACTGACTTAATCAGACCACACTGCAATACAGATTGACTAAACCAGACTGCATTACACTACAGATTGATGGAACTAAACTGCAATACAGTACAGACTATCTAAAACAGATCTCATTACAGTACAGGCTGACCATACCAGACAATACAGTATTGCAAACACTTCGAAATACTGATTTAAAAAGCAGAATGATAATCTCTGTACTGGCTCCAAACGATCAGAGTCTGCAGAGGAAATAAATGTGCCACTGTCTTCTTACTTATAAAGTCTATATGAGGGTCCTTGGTGGCGGTCCATCATAACATCCAGGTATCTATATGAAAAAACTTTTTTTATTTTTACATTGTTGATTGCCAGTGAAAGTAGCTGGTGATCAGAAGGAAATGATTTCCTCTGTCGTATTAGTGTTAATAATTAGAGATTGATACTGGATCCATAGGTTAAGTCTGGTTTAGTTAAGTTAAATTTGTCTGATCTCTCAGCAAGTACTCAAGCTGTGAATATGAAAATTTTTCAAAATGTATGACTATTGACCAGATGTCAATACTACTGACAATATGTGTATATATGTGTATGTGGGTATATGTCTGTAGATATATATATATATACATATATTTATAGTTTATAGTGGTTATCTATCGAGTTATATATATTTATCTATACATGTTTATAAGAAGTCCTATTATATAGTATATCTTACTTACTTTTGTCACCTTTAGAATGTCTGTCTGTGGTGAGGCTGTGAAAACAAAATTTCCCCTCTGGAGATTAATAAAGTTCCCATCTATCTATCTATTGTTTGTTAAACCTGTCCTCTACTTTTCTCTCAGGTGTACCACTCGTGTTTTATAACTAGGATCAAGTTAAACCTCAAGACCTTGTAGCCAAAACAACAGGGCATTCCACCCTAGTGTCATGAGGCATTGGGCATCAACTTAACAGGCAACTCTCAGAAGGCGAGAGATGGCGGGTGTCAGTTGACCAGTTACAGTCAGTGATTGACTTCTGAGACATAGAGGTCTGTTTATGGGGTTCACCAGTTTCAAAGTATATTTCAAAATGAACTGTGACATTGATTCCATCGTCTTCAGTAATATGCGTATAATAGCAGCAGAAATAAAATAATGATGCCTTCATTCATTGAACTCTGTTATTATTAATTAATTAATACTCCATCAAAACCGAAGGTTCGATAAGAAAACCAAATGTCAGGCGCCAATGAACTCTGGAGTTCATGTGAGTGTCAATACGAGGATTTGTCCATGAATTTAAATGATGTTGTTGTATTTGGCAATTTACAACATGATCAATAACTGAACCATCTCATAATAAAGACCTTTCCTGGGCTGTTGCCATAAATAATATGTAATTTTCAGAGTCAGAGGGAGCAAATTCATGGTTATTCAGCGACAGAAACTGAAAAAAAAATAAGAGTCCCAGTGATTGGTAAAATGTCAGGTTGAATGTTACTTTCAATTTTTAATAGCATCATCGGTCTGCGTACAAATGAAAAGTGACAGCATGCCAAGCTTTTATTGACCAGTTGACATTTAAACCATTACAGGATTCCCCCGCCCGCTCCAATCATGGCTTCTGCAAAAAAATCTTGCAGTGCGTTCTGAAAGCAGCCCCCCCCCCCGATGGTGGGCCGTCAGCCATACTAAATATAGAGTATTACTGTCAGCCACAGACCTGCACAATCACTCAAGGGCAAAGACAAAAATCTGAACGACACATCAGCTTAAATGCTGCAGGATAACAGCGGCCTGAAGAACGGGACATGATACGCCCAAATACTCTATGTAACTCTTTAGCTACTTCCTTCCTTTCTTTCTTTTTTTTTGAAGAGAAAGATGTATTGTGGGTTATCACAAGTCCCAGGTCATACTTAGGCGGGTAGAGACAAAACTGAGCTCTGCTGCTGCATACAGAAGAGGAAAGACAGGATGGAAAGACCATGCTCTAATCTCTTCATCTCAGGCTCTCAGAGTTTGCTGATACTGCAGCGGTCTGCAGCGTTCTCCTCCAGTGATGCACATTCACACACTGTTAATGACCCATTTATTCATGGATCTGATGCGGTACAAACTGGCGATCTCAAAAAATGGCGGGGGTTTTATCCTTCCCTATATAAAGTCCTAAAATCTATTTCATCTTCAGTCTAATCCAAGTCGGACAAATAACAAAGTACAGGCCATTCCTTTTCAGGCTGACTGACAGACCATTTCCTGCAGGAGACAGAGGGTGATGGGTTCTGAATGAATTTCATAGCTGTTCCGTCCGCATGGTTTGAATTTCTTCTGCAATCAATGTCACATGGATGCGCAAAATCATTTTAATCTCTTGATGGCCAAACAGCAAGAAGGGAAACAGAACGGGGCTTCTTAAGGTCACACTGAATATTGATTTGAGAAATCCACCCATCAGAAACTTTAGCTGTGTTTTGGGTCATACTGGAATGAATTCATCAAAAAGCAGAAGGCGTAAACTCTTCACGTTTTATTCTATTAATCAAAAATTACCTCATGACTCAACATCATAATAAAGCTTTGTTTGCAAAATTATGAAAAAAAATTATGAACAGATTTGCATTGAATTTAACCGTAATGTTGTTTTTGGCACCCTAGAGATTATCAAAATTTGGTGACGTTTTATGTGTTGCACAATTTAAATTAAAATAAAATTATACAAAGCCGCTTGCAAGGGTGCCTCCTTTTGGCAAAAGTGTTAACTGGAATATCCGTCAGCTTAGAGCTGGAGGCTCAAAGCAGAAAAGTGGAATTAGGAGATCCTTCTTGTTAGCATGATAACTAAAAAAATAAAATAAATTTGGGGGGGCCATCCAGTGCATTCCCATCAATGTGAAGAGTCACATGATTTCTGACTCTCACCAAAGAAACCATGTAGCAGTCTAATTATGCATTGGTGGGTCAGTAGGCCCTCCAAATATCCCAAATAAGTAATTAAAAACACTAAAAAAGTTCAATTTTCACAATATGTCCCCTTCAACAGACCATGGTGAACATGCATACTCACATAGACCTGGAAGAACTGGAATGTATTTGTGAAAGGGCAGTTGTATATTTCTAACAGTAGGATGAACATTTTCTCCAAAGGTTTTTCAGGCTTTAATTTCTCAACCGTTGTTCTTTATTAGTTGGAATTTGGTGCAAATTTATTGACTCAAGGAGATCTGTCTTGTATATATCATATATTACGCTGATAGTTCAAATTTTACTCATTAGGGGGGCTTTTAAGAGAAAAACTGTTTCTCGGACATAACTTTAACTTGTGGAGTGCGATCAGGGGGATTGCTTGTACAACACAGTGGATTGGGGGCTTCTTGGGGTTATACCCATGCTGTTTGAGATGACAGCATAGTTTATAGTTTGTGAATGACAGGATATGTTATTAATTTATGATATAGACATTTCAGTAGCCAGTCTGCTGCATCTCAAATTTCACCTAATTAGTTCTGTCTGTGATTGAAACCAAACCATATGACTAAACAGTGCCGCCTTATGTGAGACTGAATGGTTGGTTTCTTCCGTTAATTGGAAACTGCTCATAAACTGACAAAGACAGATTAACAAAGACGATAATGAAGACATAGGCAACAATTATAGACCACTGAAACCATAGAGCCACAGAGGCTCTCCACATGGAAGTTTAAACAATGGAGTCCATTTAACTTGTGAGACCCTTTACTGCTTGTTTCAGACTGATGAACTCGAGATTTGCTCACTCTCTACTTCTCAGTTTTTTAAAGAAGTTATTGATGTTGTTCTGTGTTTTGGAGATATATGACCAGTCGTGCCTGTATTAAATAAGACTCTCTCTCTGTTTGAACACCCTTAGGAGGTTACATCGACCCCCCATTAGCATGAATTGGATCTGAACTGCTGTGTCAGAACTGGTTTCATGTTTTCTTCCTTCGTGCCTGATTTCGAAAACGTGATTCATGGCTCCACGTTTCACTCTCACCAGGAATAACTGAGAAGTAAGGAACAGGACAAGTGTTTAAGATGGCTGAGAGTGATTAACAAAGACAGACTGTCTTAACAAAGACAGTGATCTTAACAATCCAGCGTTCAGGCTGGATGATTCTGGCGTTCAGGCTGAGCATTTCTGGGACCTGGGTGAAGTTTGATGGAACAATCAGAGGAAGAAGGGGTTCTGAGACAAGTCACTGAGATTTAGTGAATTATGCACAGAAATATTGAAATACAAATATTTTGTGCACACAAAGTTTGTAAGAGACATTTCCCTGGCAGAAGAAGATTAAATGAGACAAAATGTCAGACGAAATATAGGTGAAGATTAAAAACCCGTTCCTGATATAGTAAAACACTGAGAACTTGAATGAACTTCTAATCACACAGGAGAACACGGAGAATATGAATGAGCTTCTAATGACACAGAAGAACACGGACAACATGACTGAGCTTCTAATGACACAGGAGAACACGGAGAACATTAATGAGCTTCTAATGACACAGGATAACATGGAGAAAATGACTGTGCTTCTAATGACACAAGATATACTAAGATTCGACCCTCAACTCACTTTTGAATCCCACATCAAACAAATTTGCAAGATCTCCTTTCACCATCTAGGAAATATTTCCAAACTCCGTTCTTCACTCACCTTAAGTGATGCTGAAAAACTGGTCCTGGTGTTTGTCTCCTCCAGACTGGATTACTGTAACGCACTTCTCATCGGTATCCCTGATAAAAGTCTTCAAAGACTTCAGTATGTTCAAAACAGTGCTGCAAGGATCCTGACAATCTATTTTCAACATTTTGCAGGAGATGCAGGTGTGGATGAAAAACCACTTTCTCCAGTTGAATAGCTCCAAAACCGAAGCAATTTTAATTGGCACCCCACATCAGACCCAGTCTTCCTCCATAACGTAATGTAACGCACTTCTCATCGGGATCCCTGATAAAAGTCTTCAAAGACTTCAGTATGTTCAAAACAGTGCTGAAAGGATCCTGATGACAGTGCGCAAATATGAACACATCACCCCCGTTCTTCGTTCAATTCATTGGCTTCCCATCTCCAGCAGGATTAATTATAAGATCTCCCTCCTCACTCACCAGTGCATCCATGGCAATGCACCCCCCTACCTGAAAGAACTACTCACCCCACTGATCTCAAAATGATCCCTCCGTTCTACCCACTCAAACCCGTCTCCTTCTCCTCCCCCCGTAGCAAGCTGAGCACCATGGTTGATCGGGCCTTCTGTTCTGCTGCCCCTCGTCTGTGGAATGCCCAGCCAGACACTCTGAGGGCTCCACAAAGGACTGAGACTTTTAAAAAAGGACTTAAATATATACACTTAATCATCAGCGTATAACACCACACTTAAACTTGAATCCGTCCAGATACGAAGCATAAGTGACTGTGAATACATTTCAGCTGCTTTGGTTGAAATGAAAGTGACAGCTAGAGGAAAGAGGAAACATCAATACAAAACCCGATAAAGGTTTTGATTCTGCACATGTGACCATAAACCATTTCTCTTTCCTCATCCTTCCTAACTCATTTTTCTCTAGTTTCACAGTTTGCTATTATCCTTGTCTCTACTGGTACCATGATGTGGTACATGCTGCCCATTGAAGTTATACAGGTAGTCCACCTCCTCCAGGATAGAACATCCATATAAGCGGGAGACAGGCCATTACACAGGGAGAGCTGGGCAAGATCAATGCCTGAGAATTTATGTCCCGAAAACTTTTGCCGATAAAGCTCCCCCTAGTTTCAGAAATATGAAACCAATCCGTCCCAAAATAAATCCACTTCTTCCTCGCACTAAGTTGTATATGATCATACCATTTTTGATTTAAGTACAGGAAGCTATGATTTTCACTTAAAAAGCTCCATCCAGTGAGTAAATTAGGAGCTACAAAAGTTAAATGATGTATGATATTTACAAGAAAGATCTCCCTAAGTAAATTCATAAGCAATGAATTTGGCCTGCTACCATCCATTAACTTCCGGGTCATTTGGTCCAATGACTTTCAATAATAGGTTAATCAACATCTTGGAAAGAAGTGTATATGGAACATGTTACAGGTCAGCCACTGCGACCCTGAACAGGATAAACAATTACAGATGATGAATGAATGGATGAATGAAGGAATGAATATTAATGGGGCAGTTTGCTTTTTTTCCACATCAAATTTAGTTTTATTTAAGTTTTTTTCATCAAAAGGACTGTTCAAATGATAAATGCAATAAAACAATGAAAGTTTGTGTATTATAAGTAGTGTGTGTAGTTTTATAATTGGAAATGTATTTTTTAGGAGTTTAACTAACATTGAATGGCAATAAAGACATTCCCAACAATAAATATTTACTTACAAAAAAATATTTATTTTGAAATAATGTTCCTCTCATAAAATGAACATAATCCATCAGCATCATCTCCATTCATTTAAAGAATTTAGCTTATCCATCTCTGGTTGTGCTGGAGATCTTTGTTTATGTTTTAAATGAATGATTTGCGCTGTACAAAGATCTGATTCCTCGTTTTATCCTAGTTTGTTAATGCTCCTCTTCTCCAAGTCTTTTGGGTTGTAATTATCTTCATTAAGAAACTCAAATCATGGATTAGTTTTGGACCAACGTCTTTAGAGACAGAATATCTTATTATTTATTTTCTCGCTATATAAACAATGTTAACAAACAACATAGATATTGTCTTAGAGATGTCTGATGGTGTTGTGTTTATTGTCTACATAAATAAACGTCAGCTTGAATAATCGCACATACAATATTTGATAATTTTTTATTTTTAAATGTTTTTGTTGTTTTTATTTGTCCTCTCATCATAAGATGGGATTCCTTCACCTTCTGTTCATACCTGGGTTGCTGGTTGTTTGGGTTTTGCGATCAATGCTCCCCAGTCTATCAAACCAGTCCAACCTTGAAATGGATATGCACTGTTTTTTTCCTTCTCCATTATTCTTGTCTTGTCAGAATTGTCCACAGTTGGATGATGAGCAGGAGAGACCAGGGTTCAGCAGAACTCTCCCAGTCACCTTCCTCTTGCTGGATTTCATAAAGGAGCTACAAACATTAATGTCTCCCTTGCTGCTCAGCTGGACGCGCTCCTCCCTTCTTCAGAATCACACGATAAGTTCCCTTAGATCATCTTCAGATCAAAATATATTACCTCGCTTTGAAGACATCTGAGGTATGTCCAATACCATCATATGTTACCTGAGTAGAGCACTCGAGCATTAGAGGAAACATAACCAAGGTTATTTGAAGAAATTCCAGCTGACGATACAGAAACAAATCTACGTACAATAGAGAGAAACTTTATGTTGGACTCGTTGATGACTTGAGCTGTGGAGGTTCTGGACTAACAAATGATAATTTATTAAGTAATCAAATGATTTGATTTATATCGTATATTGTATATTTATATCGTAATTGTAAATGTTTCTGCTCTGATTTTTTTTCGTTGGTCTGGGCCTCGGTCTGAAACCTAGCTGATCATGGCACTTGTTTGTGCTCTGTTCAACCTTTTTGTTCATTATAGAATTATTCCCATATGTAATTTGTTCTTATATGCCTTGCAATAACAGAGTGCGATGCGGTTATTATTTACAAAAACAGACCACAACCTTATAAAAGGCTGCAGGGGTTATAAACTCCAGCTGTACTTTGAAAATGGATGGAAATAATGTAGTGAAGGGGAGAAGAAGGGCTGCTGGTTCATGACTGTTCATTATTTATTTTAGATAGAGTAGCTCATTATTTCCCTACTCAATCATCTCTGTGGAAAAGGGTTTTTAAGGTCACCATGATCTTGCAAACACTATACTTATATAAAAAGTTTTATCTATGTGGTTAAAAAGTCCTGATGTGTTTTTGTCTGTCAGACTCTTCCCAGATGCTTCCCAGAGTGGTGCCCCTACCCAGCGATATATTAATTCTTGTAATGTAATTGTTTTTTTAGAAGTATTGAGGTTAACTCGGATTCTTTTAATCTGGATGATTTTCAACTCTAGGCTCAAACCAATCCTTTAATCTTTATGGATGTGATCATCGATGTGTCATCAGTAGACATTTCCTCTCTTGTTATGCTGATGACACTGACCTCAGGAATTGAGATTATCTAAAGGACTGTCTGATTGACATCAAAACCTCTTGATGTCATTAAATGTTTTACAACTTAACTCAAATAAAACAAGAGAAGCTATGTTCTGAGCCCCAGAATATGAATAATTAGATATGACCACCAGTTGCGTAACCGTCAGAACGGCCAGAAATCTTCTGTTTCATGTTAAGTCGTGTTTCACCACCATCATAACACTGCTTAAATAAAACCAGTTAAGAGGAGACGCACAGATTGAATTCAATTTTTTTGTTTCTCTTGCTCCTGGATTATTGTAACATCTTTTCTGTGGTTTTGACAAGAAAACCGTCAAAACGGTTCAGAACCAAAAACCTTTCATGTCACTCAATTTCTGCATCTTTTCATCAGCTTTCTTTTTCTTTTTGAAGTGAATAATTTTTTTTGATTTAGATTAATATATTTCTGATCTTTTGTCCCTTATGAACTGCATGTACTTTCCGATTAATTTCGCCTCTCACTTCACACTTCTCTTTGAAAAGCAGTGGATCTTCCTGCATGGTAAACTACAGATAAACTGACTTGTCTTTACTGAATGTTCTATGTATTATGATTATGTTTATTTATTTACCCTCTTTAAGTATTCTCTTGATTTCATTATCAGCATTTCAGCATCAACTAGATTTTGAGTGATGTTAAGAAATCTTACATAAAAACATGAAATAAACTGTTACACATAGATCGGTACTTGACCTCTACCTACTGTTGTTTTTCAAGAGGCATGCAGGGAAAGAAAATCATTGACTGAATTGAAAAGTGTTGAGAGTGATACTATCAAAACAAATAATTACATATGTACATCACCTTTACACAGAAATGTGGAATCCAAGATCATCCAAGGGGAATCCACATCTTGTCTTTAGTGAGTTCCAAAAATACGCAAGGAAGGAACTTCACTCCGACCCGCTATGAGAAGTGTGAACTCCATCACATACAACATTGCACAGCATCTGGCCACAATTTTAGCCTCCCTGGTTGGAAACACTCCACAACATATCCAGAATTCCAAAGAAGGTTCAGAAACTCCACTGGATAAAAAAAATGTCATCATTCAATGTTGTCTCCCTCTACACTTCTCGCTTCAGAAGCAGGGGAAGCTGTCAGAAAACAACTTCTGCAATGCAGCACTCTGAAAAATAAAACAAACTACACACCGGCTCAGATGTAGGTGGTGCTCCACTTTGCCTGACCACCACCTACAGTATGTCAAGTATAATGACTGTTCCTACAGACAGAAGCACAGCTCCACCAGGCGTGGAGCTGTGAACCATGATGCGCCAAATCTCTGCATGGAGGAACAGGAAGGCACCATTCCAAGTTCACTGGTTCAGATAAGCGGACCACACCTTGATCAAAATGTAAATCAGCTAAGTCCAGGCTTTAACAAACCACATCAACATCAAGTTCACAAGGGAGGATACTGGGGAACAGATGCTGCTTCACACTTAACACCAGTGGACTGACACTAGAACCTTAACAACACCGGACTGACACTAGAACCCTACACTACGGAACTGACACCATAATTTTAACACCACCAGGCTGACAGTACAACCCTACAGCACTGTGCGGTCACTAGAACCCTACACTTCAATAGGAAGGTAGAGGAAAAAGTAATGGAACAAACTCACATCAAAAAGGCACTGATAGCCTGCAGATATCCCAACTTGGCCTTCATAAGTCTGCTAAGAAATCCCAGAAGAACAACTCCTCTGAGGAATAGAAGCACTGTTACAAACACAATGTGTTATGTAAAAATATGCAGCATTTTTCTCCTAATACAACATCCTGATTAACTTCAAAACCAAAAGAGAACCTGAACATCAGTCAAACTCTGGTTCAACCTAAAGACAAAGTAACACAACACAATCTGAGCAAAGAGTAGTCGCAGATATGTATGAAGGGGAGAACAAACAACCATTCAACACGAATGTGGACCAGCATTTGCCAGCTTGTCAGGACTGGACTCAACATTCTATCAGCATCTTAAGACACAGGAACACTCCTAAAGACAGTGGTGACAGAGACTACCATGCACGGGACCACCTGCTGGTCAGGGGTATCCAGCCACAGCCATCAGGAGCTCATTGGGTTTCAGTGTCTTTGTCAAAGGTACTTCAAAATGTAGACCAGTGGTTCCCAAACTTTTGACAGATCCGTAACCCTTCAGAAAGTTGACCCCCAGCCATGTACCGCATACTCCCCCAGACTTAAAAAAAAAAAAATCAGCGTCTGTGAGCCCCCACCTCCACCTGACACACACACACAGCACACATTACATACAATCTCTTACACTGAATTATTTCTCACCAAATTGATCTATTTATTAATAAATTACCAGCATTTTCAGTGAGCAACACCAGTTCACTTTTTAAAAAAGAAATCTACCGTACATTTCTAAAATGAACATATTGGTCATACAATATATTCAGTAATTAATCTACTTGAATATGTGATATACAAACTCACCACAGCTTTAATGAGAAGGATGTGCTTGAGAGGGTGCACATAACTCTGCAATTCTTGGCTGAATTTAAGAAAGACTTAGTCTTAAATCGTTCTTAACACAAAGTCTTGCTCTGTATTTTGTTTTCATATTTGTCAAAGCTGAGAATCCATTTTAACACAAGTAAATGGTGACAAAAGGCATCAAAGTCTTGACAGTGCGTTTGGCCAGCGCAGGCTGTTCTGTGCGCAGTCCGATCCAGAAATCTGGCAGGGGCGGATCTGTTGCACTGAGGCTCTCCTGTTCAGAAGTTGATAAAGCGGCAAGCACAGCTGTAAATGGAAGACGTATCCAGCTGTCTGACCCTTCAGTTTCGGGGAAATACCTGTGCAACTGTGCAGCCAACTCACCGAGGTGTGCGGTTATCTCTTGTTTCACACTGTTTATCAAACAGAGTTGATTTGAGCAAAAAAAGGAATGCATCAACAGGAAGACCTCTGTTTTCTTGTTGTCCATGCAGTTTAACCAGAGGTTCAACTTCTGAATCATGGACTCAACATTATCTTGCAAATTGAATATGGTTGCGGAAACCCGCTTTAAACCGAGGTTAAGTTCGTTCAGGCGAGAAAAAATATCACCCAGATAAGCCAGACATGTAAGAAACTCCTCATCATGCAAATGCTCAGACAGTTGAAAAATGATGGTCACTGAAGAAAATCTTAAGTTCATCTTTCAGTTCAAAGAAACGTGTCAATACTTTGCCTCTTGATAGCCAGCGTACGTCAGTGTGAAGTAATAATGTCTCATGATCGCTGCCCATTTTAATGCATAATGCAGTAAATATGCGAGAGTTCAGGGGCCTGGCTTTCACAAAGTACACCATTTTCACTGTAATGTCCAAAACTTTCTTCAGGCTGGCAGACATTCCCTTGGCACCAAGAGCCTCTCGGTGGATGCTGCAGTATACCCAAGTGGCATCAGGAGCAACCGCTTGCTATCGCGTTACCACTTTGCTGTGTCTCGTCATGGCCTTTGTGCCATCAGTGCAGATGCCAACACATTGTGTCCACATAAGTCTAAGTTTGATTTCACAATGGTGTCCAGCATTTTCAAAGTGTCCTCTGCAGTTGTCCTTTTTTCCAGAGGTTTGAAGGAGAGCATGTCCTCCTTAATTGTCCCTTCGTGAATTTACCGCACATATACCAGGACATGAGCCAGAACGGCAACATCTGTTGACTCATCCAGCTATAGTGTGTAAAATTCACTGGCTCGTATGCGATGTAATAGCTGTTTTAAAATGTCTTCAGACAGGTCACTGATGCGCCGAGAAACAGTGTTGTTTGATAAAGGCATCGTCTGTGTAGTTTTATTGGCCTTCTCCCCCAGCTTGTCACAGCCACCTCCATCAACAAAGTGTTCTAGCATCATCCGCTGCATTATGCGACACCCACGGCTAACCTTGGCTTTATGCATTGCCATGGATACAGCGGTGAGATCATAATGTAGGTGGTGCTTAAGTCTGGATGGTGTTCTGGTGCAAGAGAGGAG
Organism: Lophius piscatorius; assembly: GCA_009660295.1. Lineage (NCBI taxonomy): Eukaryota > Metazoa > Chordata > Actinopteri > Lophiiformes > Lophiidae > Lophius > Lophius piscatorius. Next base: position 29,093 of record VRLP01004252.1, on the reverse strand, counting down.
GAGGTTGACTTCATGTAACATATAAGACATTTAATTGTAACCCTCTGATGATGTCATCTAATAAAGCAGATGTCAATGGGTGCTGCAGTAACACATATGTGTTATTGATTGCCTCTGTTCTTCAAAAAACAATACAAACCAGCAAATCCCTATCGTCTACATTTCAAGTTAGACTGTAATTTTTCTCCTCATTCCACTTTGCTAGAGAGCATCAATTTATACTGTCACAATTTAAACAAGAACATCTCTCTCTACTCTTCTAATATAAACACACTCCCTTTGCTATTTCTATAAAATAACATTGTGTGGATTCTTGGGCTTACACTCCCTGCTTTCAGCTGGTAGAACTAAAAGGAGTATAAAACGTCACCTGTAAACGTGACCACATTGCCATTTAGGCTTGTGTAAAATGTGCAAATTTCTGAAATGTATTAATTAACAACGTTTTCATATTACGTACATATTCCAAATTTATTTCAATCAGGAACAACTAGAGAATCAATGGTTGAGGGTGTTTATTTAACATGATTCGAAAATTGAAGGAGGAACTGAACAATGTCCATGTTCCTTCATGAATGAACAAATGAATGAATCATTCAACTATTCATTCAACTAATCTTTCTTTGTAACTACTTAACCTGTTCAGCATCGCAGGGTTGCTGGAGCATATTATTTTCAACTGTGGGCGAGAGCTGGGCTACACCCTGGACAATTTGCCAGTTAAGTACAATTATATATTTTCTGCAATTTTTTTATTTATTTGGGGAACAAATGAACAGTTTAATGTGCTCGCCCGAAAATTGGGATTACTTTTATGTGTTCCACAGTAGGAGTTGCTCCTACTGTGGAGTAGTAGGAGTAGGAATGAATGAATTAATTCTTTCATTCATTCATTCATTCATCCATCCATCCACTAATGAATTAATGAATGAATGAATGAATGAATGAATGAATGAAGGACTTGAATAAATGAATGAATGAATGTGTTGACTTCAAAGTTATGTGTCAAAGTAACATGAGACAGGAGTATTAGAAAAATGTAAAGGAGGCAATATTACAAATGTAGTAGAGCAGAAGTCATATGCTACCAGGAAATACAGTGGTAAAGTGCATGCTATAGGCTACTAACTGCACGTCATTGGACTCATGCAAATTCTGTCAAACATTATATCAGATCTGTTAATTCATCCAAGACTCCATCCAAGAGAAAGGAATGGTTAGATACACCAGTTTGATTCGGTCTGTGACCACATCTTCTACGAGGATCTCAGAATCTGGAAATCTTGCATTAAGTAAACTCTAAACATTGTCAAATTTCTAACTCCGCCACTTTATCCAGGATCTGATCTGATCCTTAAAACTTCATCGGTTTTTCTTTTATGATGAAATTTAATAAAATGTTTTAAAATATGACTCTCTTTGCGGTTCATATTAGCCTGGTAGGGGATTCTTCTGCTCCTGCCATGACTGTGGTAGATCTCCCCAGCGATCAATATCTGAGTCAGGATTTCATAATCAGTTTAATGTGGAAAAGACCGCCTGCTCACTAAACTCTTCAAACTGTGAGTCGGTTCCGCAAAGAGAGCAGCAGAGTATGGAGGGTTGGAAGTTCTCCCGCAGACCATCATACTGTTTTCAGTGTCAGTATTTATTCTTTTACATTTCATGTCTCAGAGATGTGGTGCCCTGACACACATAGACACACATGGACAGGAAACAGAGACCTGAAAGGACATAAGTTGAACCAGAGCCAAGTGGGATGGGGGGAGAGGTGTCAAGGAGGAAAAGTACAGGGCAGCTAAATCTCCACTTTACTTAGTATGCGTGCCTAGACTTGCTGCAGTAGGACAGCACAAATTTGTCACCCAGCGTAGGAAATGACCCAGAATTAGTCAGACATGTTGGTTTTCTTTAGATGCTCCAGTCATTTACACGCTGTGTTTACATCGAGGATTAGAGAATAATTAAGAAAAGCAGCTCCTCCTCCTATCCTTCTTCTATGGCTTAAACTTGAAATGTTTACTTCTCACACACGGGACAGTGTGTGAGAAGTAAACATTGAATGAGCATCACAGTAAATTATAATTTTCATTCATGAAGTTGTTGTGTTAAACAGTTTTTAGGGCCATATAAAATGAGGCTCAGGCTCCATAATTGTTCCTGCAAATGAGTTCATGAACGGATGTAAGCGATCCACAGATCTGATGTTTATTCATGATGCAGCAGTAATTAGCATGATTGCAATGTCAACACTGGAATCCAGCCACCAGCTATGAATATTCATGAGGATGTCTACAAGGTAAGCTATTGGGCCGGACTCTTACCTGCAGCACCACATCTGAATGCCAGAGCTGGTTCTTTATAGTGGCTGACTGCAGGATTAACTGAGGGAAAGCTGCAGCCGAGTTTGTGCCAGTAAATCAGTCAAAGGTTCAGATTCAGCTGGAACCTGTTTCAATAACATCCCATAATGAAAACGTTGTAGAACATTAACCCCAGACGCATTTCCAGCTGGGTGAGAGGAAATCGTAGGAAAAGGTACAAACGGACCTTAGTGAGAGGACATGACATTCTGGACCTCCATTAGAACTCTTCAAGAATCCAGTCCTGAAAGTCTTGACCTCCCTCAGTACTCTTTAAGGTCCAGTCATGACAATCTGGACCTGCAACAGTATCATCAGATGGGTTTGGTGAGGTGTGAGAAGGTCCAGCATCCTCAGTCCCTGTCAGAGCGGTGTTTAAGATTCAGCCACATCATCCAGGTGAAGTTAGGTTTACTTCCACCGAGACCTTATTCCATCATATACCATACTCTCGAGACCAGAGCCCATCACATCCCCAAAGACCCGAGACTGCATCCCCTCAAATTCTGCAGACCCAAAACTAGATTCCCTCACATCCCACAGACCCAAGTCCAGAGCCCCTGAAATCCCACATATCCGACACAAGATCTCGCAGAACAGAGACCATATTCCCCAGACCAGAGATCAGATCCTCCGGACCTGGAACAAGATTCCCCAAGCCAGAGGCAAGATTTCCTCAGATTTTCTCTGATGTTCTCTTCTCACATGTTTTATTCATGATCTTCGTGTCACCTGTCAGCCAGGGATCTCCTCCTCTCACAGATTAGTGAGCTGCTGCTGCCTGCAGAGAATCCACTCTTCTCACCCAAAAATATGTTTGCAAATGTTCTGATTTACATTAATTACAGGAGATTAACTCATTTAGTGCTGGGTGTCAGGCGGAAGCCTCTCATCGGCTGGTGAACCCTCATCAGATGGCGAATCCTCAGGAAATGCAGAAACCCCAAGATATGCTGAAGCCCCTGGAGTTACTGCCATGGTGTAATTTCTTTATTAGACTTTGATTCATGTTCATGTCAAGACTCAGATGTTTATTTATTCACTTGAGTGCTCCAGACACAACTTTGGTGGTTGATCCACTCTTACGTGTCGGACGACTGAAAGGTTGAAAGATCGTTGTAGTTGAACATCAGACTGAGGAACTTGATGTTGATACTGCTGCTGACTCCCTCTGCCAGCTTTAGTCTTTGGTTCCGTTTTCAAATCTGCCATATGAGTTTTTCCTTCTGCATAGACAGTGACCTCACTGCTCACACTAAAACATTAAAACGGGACCTTTTTATCATGAGGAAACTTCAGAACATTCAGTAAGGTTCTGGTATATCCTTATTTGGCGTTTCTTCTGCTCTTCTTCTCATAGATCTGATGCTGGCCTACTTTGTTCAGCTCTTTCCTTCCTTCCCATATGTAGGTTTATGAAGGTAATAAAAGGCCCGGGAACCTGATCCAGTTTAAATCCAGTTCAGACTGGAGTTGGATGTAACAAACGAGGCTGTCAGTACACATTTCATCAATCTCTTCTTTTTTCCTCTTATTGCTTGGTGTAAGAATAAAAATGATGGAAAAATAAGAGATAAAAAGATAAAAAAGATTATTAAAAACCATACATGCAGTAAGCCGAAGCTGACACCACAAATGCAAACCATGACTCTTTGTTCTCACTCGACGAATCAAATAAAACTCAGGACAGTCAGCTTGTGGAGGTCTTGTAAACATGAAAGGTCAAACCTTCATCTATGCCTTCATTTACTGCAATGAGCTTAAAACCTCACCATCATTCTGACATCAAATTTGCCCATATGGAAGCAGTCTCGGTTTATAGACTGATTCTTCGCCAAAGAAAAAGGAGTATTGTTATGCATTATTTATTATAATACACTTGTGTGATGATGAGTTTGTTTCGTAAAGGATGGGATCTTTTTCTCCTCTTGACTGATCTTTTACCTCATCCAACTCTTTGATGTCCGTTCAGTGTGAACACTAGTGCAGTAGTGAATAAAACAGTGAATTATAGCTTCATACTGTCCCGAGGAAATGGTTAATGGAGATGACAGCGTGGAGTTTGTGATCTTCAGACTGAAGATAAAGCTAACTAGAGACTCTTTGTAGAAGAACATTCTCAAATCTCATTGAGAACAGTGGACTGCTAAACGTAATCCTGGAGACTCTCACCATAACAGCTCACCAATAGTCTGTCTTTAAGGATGTCTATGTGGATTCTTATTGATCCAGGTCATGGTAATCCATGTTGGTTGAATCAAAAGCAAATGGACTTCTGTTTAAGCTTGAAGACGTTTCACATCTCATTCAAGAGGCTTCTTTGGTACTAATTGCTTGCTGGGTAGTCAGGCATTTTTTTTAAAGGATGAGAAGACTGGAGGCCAAGATGCAACAGGCATAGAGCGATGGGTACCAGTCTCAAACAGTGCAGAAAAGTCTGGAGAAAAAGGAGCGAGTGAATCCCTGGAATCTGTAGTCCAGTCTGAAAAGGTTCACTAAACAATTAAAGACCAAAACATTAGAGGGCTTGCTAAAACAAACATCACCCTCCAGAGACAGGCAGCCAGACAGAAATTAACATAGGGATGGTTCACGAGCATTTAGTTCAGGTCCAATAGGTCTGCATCTTAACTGGCCATAATTCCATCGATTCGCCCAGAGCTGCGTTACCTTGCAACATAGAACGCAGCAGCCAAATTATTATATGTCTAATATGTAATGTCATACAGACCTGATTCGGTTGCCGACACACACAACTAATTCTAACGTTGGGTTAGGTAAAGGAGTTAGGGTTAGACCCTGAGACTCAATGATCCTTAGAAGTTCTACCTGTATGTCAAACTGTAGCAGGGAGGTCCACCATGCTTGATTTTCAGAAATACTTAGAAAACTGCTGCTTGTCGGAACACTACATCTCTATAGGTTCAACTAAGGACCGAAGGTACTGAACAGATACAGGATTAGAGGGCCAACGACACCAGAAACCACATTTAAATAATGTGGTTTCAATAGTAACAGAACAACCCAACTGGGTTCAAGCTTGGATGGCTGTAAGGGGTATGTCTGCAGAATAAAGTTGGCGGACAGAAGAGTAATAACGGCTTTAATTTGCTTGGTGCAAGAATTTTCTTGGAGTTGCTCATTACTGTGACAAGAGACAGGGGTCTGTCATGGCCAAATCACACATTCACACTCACATTCAAAGCACAACCAGCTAGTTACAGCCGCCGGTTCAACTGTATGTTGTTGAACTATTGAGAAATCTGGAGGGTCCCATGAAAGCATGGGGAGAAGGGTCAAGACGGAAGGGTCGAAGAATGACTTAGCAATCACAATGCTTACACATTTATTGTCAACATTCTTTTATCTTTGCTGTGTAAAAAACTAAACCTTGTAAACTTGACCCAGGATGTTCCAGGAGGATTATCATCATGTAATCATGGTGTTCTTTAGATGCAGCCAGTCAGCAGTTTTCCAGAGGTCATATCAGTCATGGTTATTGGCAGATACTGAGTTTGCTGATGTAAACTAATCTGCGACATGTAAAGGTGACACTGAATGAGAGACTGGCTTTGGGTTCTGTCCAGGCGGGTCTGTGGGACAACAGCTTGCTACTTCTGTAGCAAGACATCTCCACATCTGTTTTTTTTCACAGCAAGGGAAGGACAGGCTTAATCTCACATTTGCGCTCCCGGGTCAGAGGGTCAAAAGTGATTCTGTTCTCGTATAGCAATCAATCGACAAGGGAGACTTGCTTTGTGACGGGAGGACCAAGGTGTTAGAATCTGAGGTGTAATAAAACATTGATGACTGATACCTCACCCCAACTCCTCCTGTTTTCTGACCTGCAAGAGCTCATTAGAATTTTAAAGTTTTAAAACTCAAGAAGGACTGTGTTGATTGGAACCTCATCAACAAAAAGACTGTTTCTATGTTAAGTTTTTCTTATTTAATTTCACAACTTACACAGTTAAAAAATCAGCAAAATTTCCTTTACAATGTTATAAAACATGTTATCGTAATCTGTTCAAGTAAGCATAATAATAAGAGTTTTTTTCTAGCTTGTCCGTTTTGGACAGTTCTGCAGTAACACATATCCACCTAGCGGTCATTAATAGAAACATCACTTCGAAAATATGTTTTCTTTTTACTACTGTCAAATATGTGAACATGTATGTCTTACCTCATCCAGTTTAAAAAGATGGATGAAGACTGCTCGTAACAACTTTATCTGCTAACTTTGATTGTTTCACATGTACTGATCCTGTCTGCTACAAATTTGATAAATATTCCTTATTAACGCTGATGTCATTGTAGTTAAGCTAGACTTGTTTATATCTTGATTACTGTTTTGCATGAACACATTTTATAGAATACATGGTATTTATATATATATATATATATCCCTCATGAGCTTGATCACTCTTTGTCCATGGTGAGAGAAAGCGATTTTACTATTCTGACATGTGACTATCAGGCCTGTATTTTTATCTCTACCCCTGGCCACCCTATTTGCATTATTCCAAGAGAAACCTGACTCTATGCTCATCTTTTCATGCAAATAAGTTACTGGGACACCTGGACGGCTATAAAAAGGGAATGACGCCCTGCGTCCACTCTTTGCCTCTTCTCCTACTTCTTCGCTTCTTGCCCCCTTCACTTCTTGCCTTCTTGCCTTCTTGCCTTCTTCTCTTTTCACTTCTTGCCTTCTTCTCCTACCTTTATTGTCACTTCTTAATTTCATTCTCCATTCTTCAAGTTAAATTTTTCCTTTTTTAAAGTCGTTCGCTTTTCGCCTTTCGTAATGTTTTTGCTGTTCGGTTGTTCTGCATATTCTGAACTGAACTGAAAACGGCACAAAAATCTTTTTTCATTTGTTTGAACCTGCTTTTAAGAGTCAAATTGTTTTAATCCCTCTACGTTCTAAGACTGTCAGTACAGCAAAGGCCAATTTCCTTTAGGAGTTTCGCGAGGCCTGCGACTCTCCCTGGAAATCAGTTTTGCAAGCAAGACTAAAGGGACCCCGTTCCTTGTCACATTTTTGCATCCTGCATAAAGGACAGTCGGTGCCAGGTCCATCTCTTGCCCAGCCAGACGTGTGTGCGCAACAGCCACCAGTCTCCATACGGTAGCGAAGATAGAGTCCCATGGAGAAGAGTCTTCACATGACTTTGAGAAGCTGCCTTTCTTCCAGCGAGAGGAAACTGCCTGATCGACTGCAGCACCCGATCCACGGACGTGATTGTTGACCAGCAACAGTTAGACCGTTCTGTCACGCTCATTCATAATCTGGGGTTGATGCATAAGATCTAAGTGGCATTAAATTTTATCGTGCCTTTAGCAATGATTAAGTTCAAGAGAATTCAAAGAATTCAAATTCCTCTCTATCACCATTACCTATTTCTCAAACTCTCAGCTTTTGAACCATCAGCCCGCACAAACACACACGCAAACACCTGTATGTGCATTAACCTGTTTATCCACTTCATTATCAGTTATCCATATTAATCCTGTTTTGTTTAGTGTGTCGTTGAATAAACATATTCATATTTAAGCATAACAGGTGTCCTGTCTTTCCTTCTTGAAGAGAAATGAAAGTACTTTGTAAAAGAGTTCATGACTTTCAGATGTGAGAATTTTAAGTTTAATGAAATTAAGAATTGATTGATTTTAGGTTTCATAATTTCCCCAATTAACTTTGGGTGGTGCCCCTATTCAATTATTTTCTAGGTAAAACATAGATAACCTGCTCACTTCAATATTGAAGGGACTCTCGCCTGTCTTGAAACAGACTGCTCTGTGTGATGTTAAGGTTTTTTGTAAAACTTTACAAAATCAGATCCCTGCTGTTCACAGTGTGTAAGAGCTCCCTCCACTTTCTTGAACTCATCAAGTGTTTTTTTGGTCTATAGATTTTTTTTTTTTGACAGAGTTTACAGCTGTGAAAGTGAAAGTATTTAACTAATCTTGATTTCTTCTATTTTGTGTGTATCCATTAAAAGTGCTGAATCTTCAAACAAAATTCAGTATCCTCTATTCTTCCATTCTCTCGAAGTGCCTATAAAACCATGGTGTACATGATATTATGATCTCGCAGAGGTCAGGCTCCCATCAGGAGCAGCTTAGGGGTTCACAAAAAACACTTAAGGGGAATAGCAGAAAGCAAGGATGGCAAACGGCGCAGATGAATTAATCTCAAACAGACCATCATGAAGATCGGAAGCCAACCATTAGAGCCATCTGACAAAGTGGTTTGGCTGAATTCATTAAATGCACAGACTCCTCCTTTAGAATACTGATGAACTTTGACAGAGTATTTGCATTCACTAGCAGAAACACTGTGTTTTAAGATATAATTATTAGATTTTATCTCAGACAAGGCACAGAAAGTAAGAGTTACTGGAAAGGAAGTCAAACGATACTGGACAGGAGGTCAATAGTAACTTGACAGGAAGTCAGAGGTTTCTGGACCGCAAATGAGAGGATACTGGACAGGTAGTCAATGGTCACAGAACAGGAAGTCAGTTTTCAGATACTGCTGGTATTGTGTGATAGACTTGATGCTGTGGGTTTTTCGTAGAGTTGGATCATGACGATGAAACAGCAGGATGCTCTCTTCCTGGCGTTTGATCATGGTGGTGAAACAGGATACTCTCTGCCTGGCGTTGGATCATGGTGGTGTATCATGATGCCCTCTAGCTGTGTTGGATCATGGTGGCGAATCAGCAGGATGCTCTCTGATTGGAGTTGGATCATTTCGGTGAATCAACAGGACGCTCGCTGCCTGGCGTTGGATCATGGTGGTGAATCATGATGCGCTCTTCTGCATGTGTTGGATCTTGAAGTGGTAGGATGTTCTCTCTGCCTACTGTTGGATCACTCTGCAAATAAGCCTGGTCCAACACACATGGCTGGCACAAACAGGTATGCTAATTCAATGTCCTCTTTCACGCACCGTAAATAGCAAGCTCTTTAAGCCTGGATTTGGGCAGATGATAGATAGATAGTCTATCACATTTTGCCGGCAGCCAAGTCAAATATTGCTCCAGCACACCTGCACTACAGCGGATTGTGTGACTCTATATGCACAGAAATTCAGATGATAAATGCTTCAAGACCTCAATATTATACCAAACCATATATTAAGGGTGTTTTATGATCGCTGTCGGATTTTTGCTCATCTACTTAATAAATGAAAGCCTGAGAGAGGTGCAGAGGATAATTATTTTTGGCGGCCTTTATGGTTCTCTCCCCTCACTCTTTCTGCCTCGTGTGATTTGTAGAGAGATTGAAATGAGGCTGGCTGGTCGAGCAGAAACTCACTCTTGATTTAAACACATGGTTAAATCACGCAGATAGCTGGCAGCTAGCGCTGCCCACTAACCCACCTCTGACACACATCTATATCCATGCAGGAACTCTCCCACATTCAGAATCTTATGGCAGCTATCACGCAGAGTCCCAACCACGGCCCAATGTTTAATGGGCTGTATGCTTTTGGACAACTTCCAGTAAATTATTTCCAGCACAGGATTACCCGAGGGGATCCTTAGCCAAACATACAGAGAGGGGGGGTGGGCTGGTGACAAAGGAAATAAATGGATCCAGAAGGACCTGCTGATGAGGAGGCCATTGTTTATGGATGGATAAATATTTTTGGCTGGAAGCACAAAGACTTGCCAGTCCTGTCTCCCAGAGAAACATGGATGCTTTTATGCTCAGTGAGGGAAAACAATCATGTATTTGAATGAACCTTTTCTTTACACAAGGACGGAATGTGGGTCCTTTGGAAACTTCAAAACAGAAGAGCTTCACATAAAATAATAGAGACACTCATAACGAAATAACTTCATACTGGAAACTTGCAGGTGTTGTCGTGGAGAAGTAATTTTGAGTATTTCTCTTATTCTTTAAGTTTTTTGCATGGAATGGCACCACCTGAGTTTCTAAAGCAAAGCCCCCAGCTTCAAAAACTCTGGTATCACCCCATTTATGGGCATTAAGCAGGCTTGGGAGTAACAGAATACACTTAACAGCATTACGTAATTAGTATACAAAATAAATGTAACTTCATTCCGTTACCGTTACAGACATGTAAACATTTAATCAGATTACAGTTATATTCAGTAAAACTGGGGATTACTAGCAGGATTACAATTTTAAAAAAATTAGAGAATGATATGCTAGTGTCGCAGGATGAAAGGGCTCCATCCTGCTTAGTGCCTGTCATCTCGGGCTCATTAGCATTTCACCACACGAGGCCATCCTATAAAGGGAGGTAGGTGGCCGTCTTGACACCCTCTTGCTCTTTGGCACGCAGACCCAAGCGCTTCCTCGTCGCTTCGTTCCCTTTCGATATCTTTACGCCAGTGCAGGCTCTTGTCCGTTGGTCCCCTGTGGTCAGCACTGAATCTCTCACGGACTCCTGCCAACACTCGGATGCTGCTGCCTGATTGAAGCTGTGGTCCGGCACCTTAACTGCAGGCTACCGACTTGTAGCCACTGCGTGCCTCTAACTTAGCTTTAGCTCCACTTCAGATGCGCTCAATCTGTACTTACTCTGGCTCAGCCCGATTCATGTATGCTTCTGCGCATTACTTTACTTAGCTGCTAAGCAGGCTGATTCTATTGTATGAACAGGTGGACTGCGGGGTACATTTCCAGCACTGCTTTCCTTTCTGTTGACCAATGTATGAGCGGTCAACTTAACAAGAATTCATTGTTTATCCTCTGATTTGTTGTTTTTTTCCCCCTTTGATTTAACCTGATCTTTTTTTCATTTTTAGTTTATGTTTTGGGAATAGGTTATTTTAGGTTAATTTGCTCTGATTTCCTTCTGTTTAGTTGATTGTTTATTAATTTATTTTGTTTCGTTTTGATATCACGTGTTTAATTAAATTGATAAGTGATTGGGTTAAGATAATTTAAGTTCAGTAATTTGTTATAATTTTCTTTAAATCGGGAGCTTTAATCCGGAATTTCTATAAGCAGCTTACTTTATTAGTTAATTTGTTTTCCCTGAGTTAAACCCATGGAGCTGCCTGTTACATAACTTGTTTATTTTGTGTTATTCTGTGCCCTTGCTATTATTTTGGTGTCTTTCTGTCTCTGCAGTTTCTTAGAGTCCAAGGTGGTGGTGCTGGTGTCCTGGATGGTCATTACCCCCTTTGCTGTTACCGTGTATCACCTGGTCGCCATAGTGTGTATGTGTGTGTCTTTGCCACGTGTGATCGGGGTGGTGTTCTTCCTGGCGGTCTCTCCCATCCCCATGTGTTTGGAATGTGTACTTGTTTATATTTGGAAATAGATTGAAATTAACATTATTCATGGATGATTACATATGAAATAAAGAAATGATCTTTTTTTCCGTCACCCTATGACTACTTTATTTTACCGGCTCTGTGCCCTAGATTACAACCGCATCTAGTCGTTTTACCAGTATGAATATGACATATTATGGAGGACGAGCACTTATTAAACTCAGCACATATACACTTGATGTCTCAGGCATCAGTGACATGTCGTAACTATGCGGCACGTATCTGGATCACCACTCACAGGTGCAGATTTTTTACCACTTCTACTACTAATAACAATGTTAATAACAGTATTACTAATAGTTAGTAAGTATAGTTTTGGTGTTATTATAATGCAATTTTTAAACTTGTCACGTAATTCTTGAAAACAGCTGAATAGTTAATAGACAATGAGTGGATGAATAAATATACTAAAACTGAATAAATCAAATATACCCTAATTACTTGATTATTTATTTGTGCTTTGTGTATTTCAGAAGACTCTGAGTTCAGTGAACAGCCAGGTACATCTCAAAATAGACAAGGAGAAGAGCGGAATCAATGGTGGCAGAACAAAAGACAAAGGAGAAGATTTTACTCCCGCTCTGTAAACTATACTTATCTGTAGTCCCATAATTTAATTTGGATTCAATTAGCCTGAATTTGCTTCATTGTTTTCATTTTCTTTCATCCATTTATTCTTTTTGTTTTTAAAAAATGTAGTATGTAAACACTGGATTTGTTTAAAAATAGTAAGTTTTTAAGAAGTAAAACAGAGCATTTTCTGTTTGCCTTGTAAAGAATTGTATTGCTTTGTAAACTGTCCTACAATATAGGGTGTTGTGTTATGCACTTTAATTGTAATGTAATTGGCTCCTGCCTGAATTTTTCTTTAAAAATACAGAGCAGATGATACAACTTTTATGCTCTCGTCTTTATTTGCATATTTGGTACTGAAATAATCCAAAAGTAACTTGAAGTAATCAAGTTACATTACTTATATTGATCCATATAATTTTTTTAAAAAGTAACCTGTGACTCTAATGGCTTAAATTTAAAAAGTAATCCTCACAATCCGGCCCATCTGGGCCAGCAAAGCCTTTTCCGCTGGCCTCGAAATTGTCAGAAAATAATACTTTCATAATTGAATTAACATTTTAATTGAGACTACATGTATTTTAGTAGGGTTTTTTTCCCCATTAGTCTATTAATGTCATATCATTGCTTCTCTTCCTGCGGCCTCCAGTGAGCTAATAGAAATCAGAGCTTTGTCTCAAAGAAAATAAGAAATTTAACAGACTTGATTTTCACTCAACTTCATATAGTCACGTCCAGGAGGATAAGATCAAACACCATCTAACAGTGAGGGACAATGTTATTTTTTTTTTTACCCTAGTCCATCTATTTTTGCTTTTTAATTTGCTTTCAGACACATACGGAAGTTTTCACATTCACATGTCCAATAGGCAATGCCTTTTTGCTTGCTGCACCCCAACTTGCTACAGGTCACTGTGGGTTTAAATACACAGTTCATTTTTGAAGAGATTCGGAAGAGACGCCTAATTGGAATGAAAATGCTGCATTCAAATGGCCCTTTTCGAAAGTTCCTTTCAAAATTAGATTTCATTCCTCTGAAAGGTTGTAGTCTAAGTCCTTTTGGAATGACCTTTGGAATGGCAACTGCTGCACGTAAACAGTGTTTTGGAGTTACACCTGGTGAGTGCGTGCCCGGCAGTGGTACTCACAGGCACATTGCCAGAATTTAATGACCTACACCTCCGCAGTTTGTCTTTAATGCACAGTCTCAAAAAATGAAGTATGAAAGTAAGAAATAATTCAGTCTACAATTTCGTCCAAGAAAAACCATGAGTGAGAAAAAAGCGCTGAAAAACTTTAAAGACACTGATTTGATGATCGGCAATGTATGCATAAATCCAACGACAATCAAGTGGATCAGACTCACCTACTTCACTTTTTATTGAGCATGAATGAAGCGCTGCATGGCGACGGTGGCTAAGTTGGTAGAGAGATTGTCCATTTATCTGAAGGTTATTGGTTTGATCGCTGGCCACTGCAGTCTACATGTAAAAGTGTCCTTGAGGAAGATACTGAACCCCAAGTTGCTCCCAATGGCTGTTCCATTGGTGTATGAATGGTTGCGTGAATGGTTACTGTTCCTGATGAGTAGGTGGTGCCTTTGCATTGCAGCCTCTATCATCACTGTATGAATGTTTGTGTGAATGGGTGAATGCTGATTCGTGTAGAAAAAGCGCTTTGAGTGTTTGAACTGGCTAGAAAGGTGCTGTGGAAGTACACTCCAATTAGCTAGCGTATGCTCAGCCCCCGCCAACTGAGAATGAATCAATCAGAGACCGTCATGACGTGGGTTTTGGTTATCAGAATGAAGCACGTGATGAGGATATCCTGCTTTAAACGTTATGGATGTTATTGATCTAAACATTTATGGTGACCAACTTCATATTTTAAGCTTTAGGTTTCATAGCTGACACATGACTGTTAATGCTCCGCTACGGTTTTCAGTGAGCAAGTCTTAGAGATGCTTCGCCATCAATCATTTTACGGGAAACTTCACCCGCTGCTGTTCTTCATCACGTTTACCCTTTGACCTTTATATTTGACCAGTTATTCTTTTTGAGTATCTGTCAACCTTCATTCTGATGAGCCTCAATTGCTTCATGTATTATTTTATCATTTATAATAATATTCAACTTTTCATTTCATTTCAGATTGGTTGTTGACTGAATGTTTTTTCCTTCTTTGTGAAGAATTTTGTAACGAATGCTGAGACAGTTGTAAGTATTTTTATTTTTTTGAGTGGTGTTGCGGCTGGAGTGTTGGATAAGATTCAGTCACACGTAGAGAACCCGCTGGTCGCCAGCAGTGAAACATCAACGATTAACGAGCACATAAATGTTACCCGTAATGACTTGTATTCTTCAAACAGTCTGGGGGATTCAACTCATTAAATTACGATTTGGCAAAGAGTACACGACTCATTAATTCAGCTGTGCATGCCGGCAAAGAGTACAACTTTTTTATTACTTAATAATTTATCCGGGTGAACCTGTTATACTTTAATGCCAGAATCCTTATTCCACAGTCAGAGTCCAGACATATAAGGTCTGTGTCATTTGGCACAGAATGTAAATGAATGGAGAGCCTACATCCAATTCATCATGAATACTCTTTATTATTTAAAAAATATATTTTACAGAGTAGCACTGAATGAACAACCTGTTGATATAAAACAGAAGACTCATTTTTATCAAGTTTTCATTGGAAAATAATTATGATGCTGCGATAAAGCATCATCACAGTCAAAACGCTGTTATTTCTCATTTTCTTTATTATGTACTTTTATATATATTACAGTCTGTTATAGGTACCAAAGAGACCGAGCACATTGTTATGAATAAAATGGAAACATATGAATGATCAGATTTGTCTATTCTGAAGTCAGAGTGAGGTCGAACCTCTCTGCTTCATCTGATGACACACATCAAACTCTGAGTAGCAGCGTTTATCTTCAGTGACATTAAGTAAAATCATTCAAACCCTGTCTCATATTGCATTTATTCTTAAAATACACTATTTAATATTCATAGTAAGAGCAGCTTAAATATCTCAGCACAACAGAGATGGAACAATATTGTGTGTCAAGATAAAGACTGAAACATACTAGAGTCCTCCTTGCTGTGTGTCCTAAAGAAAACCCCCACAGGTTTTCCAAAATAACATGAAATAGGCTGCTTCCTGAATTTCCTGAGCTGCATCTCTTTCTCTTGAGCTAGGAACCAAACTGGAACTTTGTGGTCTATGGATCTGTGATGTATCTTTAAGAGGTTCTGAGAAGAACATCCTACCTTCAGTGAAGGATGGTGGTGTATCAGCAATGATGTGGAATCCTGCAGGGTGGTAGAAGGTCAGAGGGATTTCATCAAGGTTGACGAACTCATGAAAGAAAACATCTCACCGTCTATGAAGAAGAGGAAGCGTTGCACAACATTGACATTCCATCAGGACAACGACCCCAAGCAGACCTCAAAGTCCCTATTCCAGCTTTCCTAGAGCTAATGTCAGAGTCACCTGACCAGAATCTAGGAGAACATCTCCGGTGGGTTTTGAAGAAGGAGGATGAAGCTTATATTATATACAGGTTCAGGGTTAAGTTTGGGGGCCTGGAAGTTTGTGGAGCAAGAGGTATATAGATAACTCACAATGGTATTTTTTTTATTTTTTTATTTTTACTTTTGATGCCCAGTCTTAATCCTGTTCCAATGGGAAAAGGAAATGTTGAAGAGGTAAGGACTAGAAAAAGGACAGATATAAGTGATAAGTAAGCTAAATGTTAAACATTTACTTGGTTAGGCTAAACCTTACCATAATCCTTCATTGTCCATGAGGAATTGGCTAACATTCCTCTGGATCACTGTCAGAAGCTGGTCTCTGTCTGTGCATCGTGTTTGCAGGAGGTCAGAGTAGCTAAAAGTGATACAATGTCCTGGAGACACTCACCGTGAAGAATGGAATCCATTCAGTAGACTTTACATTCTGTGCCATACTGCGGACAAACTCTCATATCTAATATCTGATGCATCGGATGATTCATTTGCTCTCATCCATTTCTATAATTGGAAACAGTTGATGTATAAACCTAATTAAGAACACAGGTTGAATCATTTCTTTTACGATGACAGACATGTACCTCGCTTCTTCTCCTCCACTCTCTTCATAGTTCACCATTGAGCATCCCCCAGAGAAATCCTCCACAAAATCGCCTCTTTTCTGTACGGCACTCAAGTTCAGCTCTTTGACCTCATCTTTCTCACATTGAATACATCTCTGACCTTCATCCACTCTGCTCCAGCTGGATCTCCTGCCTTCTTTTTGCTAATTAGGCTACAAGAGCTGGAGGTCATAGAAGAAATGTCAGATGGAACCGTTCAAGCATGTCGAGGCTAGAACTGTTTGGGTAAAAGTCAGACAGAATATTACCTATCAAAGCAAGAGGAGCTTCTGGAGCAGCTTCATGTCTCCTGTCATCGTCAAACACTGTTTCAGAGTTAAGGCTGTAATTAGCTTAAAAATAATCCCCCCTGTGGCTACAGATACAAGGGTGGCTCAGAGAATGTCACTCCATTTCCAAAGAAGTGAGGCAGGTTAAGTGACAGGGTCCAAACAGCACCCAACCCCCCACTGTCTTGGCTGAACAATTTCCCAGGAGACACTTGTGAGTGATCTGTTCTATGTAAATATGAAACACATGTTTTAGACTATTATGTAATTTAATACGTTCAAAACGTATCCAAAGCTAAATAATCTGTGTGAAAAGGTTTTCATCCTCCTCATCTTCATCTACAGATGTTCCTCCTTCAGCAGCAACAATGGGAACTTCCCTGATGTCACTGTATTTGGAATTTGAATTGCTTGAGTTCAGCAACATTCGGGCCACAACAAGAGTTTGTGGCCATGAACTGATTCTCTCAGGTTCCACAACAGCATCTATACAGGGTTCAGGTCCAGACTTTGACAAGGAGCCATTCAGTGGTGGACTTACTCTTCTGCTTTTCTGGATCATTCTGTAATTGCTTGGCCTCATAGACTGATGACCTGACATTCTCCTTCAGCCGAATTCATGTTTCCATCAATGATGGTGAGTCATCCTGGTCCTGAGTAAATAAAAACATAATTTAACAATTGTATTTGGTGTAAGATATATTTTTTTTTTGTTGTTGTTAAATTTAGATTGAAAGTCAGAGGTAGAGGAAACCAGGAGGGTGTCAAATATTTTTACAGCATTATGTTTGTAATAAATAAATATATAATGAAATATTTCTTGTCCTAAAGGATCACCAGCTCCTCCAATCAGGCTCTTCTCGTATTTGATGTGACCAAACTAGTTAAATGTTCCTGGCTCCAGACTCAAAGACTACAAGTCTTTAAACCACCCCTTAATAATCATATTGCCGGTTCTTTCACTCAGGAGGCTCACTTGCTGATTGTGAGGGATGTCTATCCACCTCCTCCAGGGGAAAGCTAAGGACCAGAACCACTCGAATGAGTCATTAGTTCTCTGCCTGCTGTTGTGCGGGTCAGCGTTCTGACAAATAGCACAGTCACATCTTACAGACTTTACAATAAACTGCGAGACTCCTGGGCTGGATTCTCTTCCCCACCTGGAGGTTATAGAAACCATGTTGGAGGGAGGTAATTCCTGCTGCTGATCTTAAAATCTACCTGCATCCTCCATCTGTGTAATTAATGTCAGCGCTGTGTTTATTTAATGGCAGGTATCAGGTAGACAGCTCATCAAAATGGCTGACAGGTGTTGTACTGCTGGGGGCAGGACTGACATCTAGGCCTCCTGCCACGAGGTGAAGTGTTTAGTTTAAACAAAGTATCGAGAAACCTCTTCCTGTAAACATCTTCCTGTAGATTCCATTCCAAGCTTTACATAATAAATGAAAAGTTCTTGATGTTTATTTGTTTCCATATAAAAGGCTGCTGAAGGAGAAGCTCTGTGCGCGGCAGAGATAATCAAAAACCATCTGGATCTTTTATAGGTCAACAATGAAAACCCGCAAAGCTGCTGAGACTGAGAGGCTGAATCTCAGAAAACTTCCAACAGTTTTAAATATTGAAACACCTCTCCATATTTCACATTTATATGCAGCTCTTTGCAGAGCTGGAGGCGGTGGGCTCTCATCTCCGACACCTCGGTTCCCTGTTGGGCGGACGTCAGGTTGCTGGCAGGCCAGCTGAGTGACCTGATTATTAGAAGGATTGCTGTGGAGCAGTGAGTCACAGGCTTGATCCTCTGTCGATTTCACACTTCACATCTTCCATTAATCCTTACCAAACTGTGCATGAGCCACATATGAGACAGATATGCAGGGAAGAAGCACAAGTGTCGTGATCACAGAATGAATGGTTGTGCTATTTCAGCAAAGTTGTTCAAGGATGTTAAATGTTGCCCAGAGCTATTGTGCTCAACCTTGGAGAATGTAGTGCAGGGAGTACGTTTAGAAGGATTTATGAAGATATCAAACAGTATAAATGTCTGGCCTTTCTTTGCAGAACCTCTGTGCAACTAAATCAGATCAGAGCAGGTATTAGCATTTGAGCAGCCCCACACCTCACAGCAAAACACAAAGGCTATAAGCACATTCTCTTCTTCATCTTTAAAAAACCCATCTGTGTTTCGTTTTAGAAAGTGATCTTTTTAAATCTGGAATCAGTTACCCTGCAGAGCAGAGAATCAATACTTGATGTGCATCACTTTCCCAGTTTGTTCTGCATCTGCTTCAACATTTTTCTCTATGAAAAATACATTTGTTTCCCAGCTGCGTTGCCATCGAAGACGGCCGAAGGTCGCCATGTGAATTTACTGCAGCCATTTATCTAACTTGCTTGGCACAGTCGGCTTTGTCAGTGTTAATCTGGGGAGTGTAAAGGTGTGTGCATCAGACAGACACATCCCCCACCCCGAGGCCCCTACTGTTTATTTACATCTGAAGGCTACGTAAAAAAATAGAAGAAAAACATGCTCATCTGGTTGAAAGTAACATTCATTCAAGGTCTGGCAATGCAGTGGTGTGGAAGGGTTCATGGTAGATTAGGTTGGGTCTCCGGCCAAAAGTGTGTGTGTGTGTCTGTTTTTGTATTTTTTATTTTTTATTAATTCAAGATCCATAGCTGCTTAAGCTTTCAGGGTTGCAGGGTTGCTGGTGCGTATCCCAGCTGACAACCTAGATTGATGGATAGATGGACGATGGATGTATGGACAGACAGACAGACAGATCGATCGTTAAAAGAGGAAGCACAGTAACCTCAGTAGTAAAATAACCTGTGTCTCTTTCTTTATTTTTATCTAGCATCATTCCAAGCTAGTTTCTGTTGTTTTGAAGTGACCTCCTGCAAAAAACGCCTCTGTCTTGTAATTATTTCTTCTGCTTTTGACATTTATTCTTAGTTTTAAAGAATACACTTAAAAAGAAGTTGTGACTCAAATGATGATGGAGAAAAAAAAGATAGTTTCAGACAGAGAGAGATTTGTCATTTTAGAAGATGTGACATCTTCTTGGCTGTTGTTTGTTGTTTGGACTCACATGAGTGGGCTAAAGAACAGATATCCTAACCCTCTGAGCACCGGCACAGTCACACTGTCCTCCATTGCATCCCACTGTCTGTCCCACCTGTCATCAAACTAGTCGGATCTTCTCCTCCTCATACTTGAAGTTATTGTTCACTCTGGAGGTGAATAACTTTGTAAAGCAACCGCTTCAACAATTAAGTATCTCCAACAGTTGACTGAAATGAAGCTTGAAAAAAAATAATTGTCTATTTTCTTTTGCTAAATATTAAAAGATATTTGTTCCATTTCATTGAACCTTTAATGTCTTCACCAAGAAAAAATCTATAGAAATGTATTTGTTTGCATATTTTATTTGTTGGGGGCATTTCTTTTTTTGTTATCTTAGACACACTAAATTCACCAATAAAAGGCAAACCGTATCGTCAAGCATGTTTTTAAACAATAAAAAAAATAGACTTATAAAATGTTTTCATGATGAAATTTGCATTTCATCAGAAAAAGTACATTTTGATTAGATTAGAAGGAATGTTTTTATAAAACTATCTGACCCATTTTTGACTTTTTTGGCTGTATCGAGTTACTCAAGTCTGTTGAGTAAGTCCTCACATGCTTTAATATGGAAAAAAAAATTACTTATCGAAAGGACTTTCTCAATAACCATGGTTAATGTCTCTTCCTCAGTGGTCCGTTTGACCTGTGGTGTCCCCTAGGGATCCATCCTTGGCCCTTTACTCTTTGGCAAATTCATGCTGACGCTGGGTCATACAACAAACAGGTTCAATCACATGGAATACATTTCAAGAAATAAAGACTCAAAATGTGCTTAACGAAACATTTGATCAGGACATTAAAGAGTTTCTTTTGAAATGTACTCAGTCAGTCTGACAGGTCTATGAAAGACAGTTTTAAAGCCAATGAAAGAGCAGGAACAGCTTTTCTCTTGTACACAATACTTTATAAAATAACCACAACCTGTATAAAAAACATATCTTTTCAGGGAAACTAGGTGTTATTTTCATCCTTTGACTACTAAGAACATTGGAGCGACAGAAATTCACACAACAACACACAGACCCTTAGATTTCAGAGTGAAGTACACAATTCAAAAATATATCCTCTTATCTGGTCGTCAGCAAAAATACACCGTTAACTAGATTCAAAGAGGAAATGTTTTACTGAGGATAAAAGAGGAGCTGGATTTTTGCACCATGGTTTTAGCTTTAGATAAAGAACAGTTCTTCATGTCCTGTGTACCATTAAGTTTCAGGTTTTGACCGCCAGTGAGTTCACATGAGTGTTCACATACCCTAAAAGGTGTGAAGCTTTGTGCCGCCTTCCACAGGCTCATGTTTATATTCATGGTCTCCAGGATTCTCTTCAACATTCTGTCATGTATGTTCACATGTCGTCACCTCCGGGAAGGGCGTCTGGTCCTGTATGACCACTTGAGGAGGGGTGGGGGTTGGGCGAGCATGGGTTACTGAGTTTTTCTGCAGCTCCACCCCAAAGGCGGGTGAAGCGTTCTGCAACTGTCTCCTGTACTGCACAAAGCTGCAGGTCTTTAGGATGATTGCCAGGATGTTCTTTCCTATCAGGATTCCGGACACTCTGGCGTCCCTGTACAGAATCATGTTTCCTCCACGGATGAAGAGGGTGATGATGTTGATGGTGACAAGGCTGAGGATGGGGTACAGGAGCATCTTATGGGGCACGATGTTGATGCCCTGCATGCTGATCTCACTTAAGGACACACAGGGCAGCACCAGCAGAAGGATGTAGCAGTAGAAGAACATCAGGCCCTCCGCCCATAGAGGAAGCCCCTTCTTTTGGGGCTCCCATAAGTTTGCTTGGATGTCCAGTATGTCAAGCAAATCCACCACAACCCAGAAGAGCCGGTTACGGATCTCTTCCCGCTTCTTGAATGGGCGAACGTACTCCATGTGATCGATAGCAACGAGCACCACGAACAGCACTGGGATGGAAATGGACAGCAGCAATGTCAGCGCTTTCCTCGCTAGAACATCCAGGCTCTTCCTGTCAGCCTTGTAGTTCTGATACACAAAGTAGACTTTGATCTCCAGCACAAAGATGTAGATGAACCAGAGGATCATGGCATAACCTCGTTTAGCTGTGCGTACCTCGGCACCAACCCACACTGCCACATACCGCAACACAATCAGGAAACAAATGTCTCCCACCATCACCATGATGCAGATGCCAATCTTGCGTGGTCCTTGGTTCTGCTCCACCAGGTAGGCATCAATCAGTGCCATGCTGCTCATGATGAGGACAGTGGAAAGGCACACGTGGGGCTTGTTGGTGGGAGGTGGAGGTACCATCCTTGCCTGGCTAGAGGAGGAGGAGGTGGAGGAGGAGGAAGAGGAGTGGAGTTGGGGTGGAGCTGCAGAGGCTGCTCAGTAAGAACAGTGGGGAGAGAGATCAGACCTGCTACACAGCAATGTTTCTGTCCATCCCTTCAACCTTGGCCAGAATCCAGGATGCATTAATCAGATTCACACGGATCACTTTAACCAATCTCCACTTGAGCCCGCAACACCTGCCAAGGAGATAGGATCCCTCATTTACAAAAGATATGATCTGTAGACATGCAGGTCTGTTTTTGAGTTGTCTATAGACATGCAAGTTATTGTTTAGAATGTTTAGACATGCAGGATTATGGTGAGTGGTCTATAGACCTGTGGTCTATTTGTTAGTTGTCTGTAGACACGCAAGTTTATTTGCTGGTGTTCTCTAGAAATGTAGATGTATTATTTAGTATATGTAGACATACAGGATTATTGTTGAGAAATCTTCAGACAAACTGGGGTATACTGGTGAGTGGTCTGAAGGTATGCAGGTTTATTGGTTAGTTGTCTGTTGACATGAGGGTGAGTTGGTAAGTAGTCTGTAGACGTGCCTATTAATTAATGAGTAGTCTGTAGACGTGCCTATTAATTAATGAGCAGTCTGTACCGTTGTAGGTTTATTGGTTAGTAGTCTTCAGACATGCATGCTCATTAGTGAGAAGATTGTAGAGATACAGGTTGCTGATTGGTCTATAGACATGCATGTTTATTGGTAAGTGGTCTGAATACATTAATGTTTATTGATGATAGTTTTTCAGACATGCAAGTTTATTGGTTGAAGGTCTGGAAACATCCATGTTCATTGGTGAGCGGTCTTTAGACCTGCAGGTTTATTGGTTGAAGGTCTGTAGACATGCGGGTTTATTGGTAAGTTGTCTTAAGTCATGTATGTTTACTGTTGAAAAGTCTGTAGTTATGCGGGTCTGTTGGTGAGAGATTTGTAGACATGTAGATTTATTGTTGAGTGATACGTAGACCTTTGGGTTTATTCTGGAGTGGTCTGTAGACATACTGATTTATTGGCTAGCTGTTTTTAGGCATGCAGGTTTATTTGTGTGTGGTCTACAGAGACACAGCATTATGACAGAGAGATGTGTAGACATTGAGGTTCACTTGTAACAGGTCTGTTGACATAAAGTTGTGAGTTGTCTATAGACACTCAGGTTTATTGGCGAGAGATCTGGAGACATGCATCGTCATTGGTAATTGGTCTGTAGACAAATAGGACTTCTGGTGAGTGGTCTGTAGACACACCTGTGTACCAGTGAAAGATCTATAGACATTCAGTTTTATTGGCGAGATCTGATGTCATCCTGGTTCATTGGTGAAAGGTCTGTAGACATGAAGGTCATTTGGTGAGTGCTCTGTAGATATCTGTGTTTATTTGTTAGTGGTCTGTAGACATGCAGGTTTATTGGTGAGTTGCCCATCGACATTTGGGTTCATTCATAGATGTCTGTAGACATGCAGTTTTATTGATGAGAGGTCAGTCAACATGTGCGTTTTTTGTTTAGATATCTGCAGACATGCAGGCCTTATGATGAGAAGTCTGTTGATATGTAAGTTTATTGGCTAGATGATTTTTTCGTGAGGTTCATTGGTGACAGGTCTTTACACATTTTGGGTTGTTGATGAGTGGTTTGTAGACAATGGGGTTTATAATCTAGTAGTCTGTAGACAGGCAGGTTTATTATGGTGTGGTCTCTAGTCACACCGGTTTATTAGTGAGAGATGTGTAGCCATGCAGGTCTACTGGTGATTGCTCTGTAGACATGTGGTCTGTAGATAGGAGTATGTATTGGTGATTGCTCTGTATACATGTGGTCTGTAGATAGGAGTATGTATTGGTGATTGTTCTGTAGACATGTGGTCAGTAGATAGGAGTATGTATTGGTGAGAGATCTGTAGACCTGCAGTTTTCTGTCGACATGAAGGTTTATTAGTGAAACATGTATTTCTATAGAAAAGTGTTTGTATTGATGAGAGTTGTAGTAGTCCTGGTTCACTGTTGGCAGATCTTTAGACATGTGGGTTTTTTATTGATTGGTCTGTAGAAATGTGAATTTATTGGGGAGTAGTTTGTAGACACCTGGGTTTATTGGTGGGTGGTCTGTAGAAATGTATGTTTATTGGTGACTAATCCGTAGACATGTTGGTTAATTGATGAGTGGTCTGTAGACATTTAAGTTTATTAGTTGTCTGGTCTATAGACACAGCATTATGACAGAGAAATTTTTAGACATGGAGGTCTACTTGTAACAGGTCCGTAGACCTGCAGTTCTGAGTGGTTAATAAACATACAGGTTTACTATCGAGAGATCTGGAGACATGCAGCTTCATTGGTAATGGTTTGTAGACAAGTAGGTCTTCTGGTGAGTGGTCTGTAGACACGCAGGTCTACAGGTGAGAGATCTGTAGACATGCAGTTTTATTGGAGAAGATCTGATGACATGCTGGTTTATTGGTGAAAGTCCTGTGGACATGCCGGTTCGATGAGTAGTCCGTAGACGTATGGGTTTACGGTAAATGATGAATAGTCTGCAGACATGCAGTTTTATTTATGAGAGGTTTGTCGTCGTGCGTATTCTTGTTAGATGCTGCCGACATGTAAGTTTATTGGTGAGAGGTCTGTCTGTAGGAGGTTGACTAGATGTCTGTACACATTGAGGATATGGGTGAGTTTTCTGTAGACATGCAGGTTTATTAGTTTGTGGTCTGTAGACACACTGATTTACTCTTGAGAGATGTGTACACATGCAGGTTTACTATTGAGTTGTCTATAGACATGTAGTTCTGTAGAAATGTGGCTTTATTCGTGATCGGTCTAAAGACAGATTTATCAATGAGAGATCTGTAGAAATGCAGTTTTATTGGAGAGCTCTATAGAAGTGCCAGGTCTTTAGACAAATGGGTTTATTGGTGAGTTGTCTGTAGATGTGGGGGTTTTTAGTTACTGGTCTCTAGACAACGGGGGTTTATTGGGTAGTGATCTACAGACATGCAGGGTTATTGGTGAATTTTCTGTAGACATGCAGGTTTATTAGTGTGTGGTCCGTAGACATGTAGTTCTGTAAGTATGCGTGTGTATTGATGAGACAGATGTAGAGATGCTGGTTCATTGTTTGTAAGTCTTTAGACATATGTGTTTATTGGTGAGGGGTCTGTTGACATATGAGTTTATTTGCTAGTTTTCTGTCGACATGCAGGTTTCTTAGTGTGTGGTCTGTAGACAAAGATTCATTTATGTCAGATGTGTAGGCATTCATGTCTACTGGTGAGTGGTCTGTACACATGTAGGTTTATTGGTGAAAAGTCTGTAAACCTCTGGGTTTATTAGTGACAGGTCTTTAGACATATGGTTTTATTTTTGAATGGACTGTAGAAATGTTGTCTTTTTGGTGAGTGGTCTTTAGACATGTGGGTGTAGTGATGATAGGTCTGTAGATACTCAGGTCTATCGGTGATAGATCTATAGACGGAAGGTTAATTGGGGAGAGATCTGTCTGTAGACATGTGGGTGTATTGGTGAGTTGTCTGTAGAAACGCAGGTTTATTTGTGAATGGTCTGTAGACATGCAGGTCTATTGGTGATAGATGTGTAGACATGCAGGTCTATTGGTGAGTATTCTCTAGACATTTGGTTCATTGGTGAGAGGTCTGTAGACAAACATCAGTCACACATTCAGTTAATTAAAACTCTCATGCTGTCTCCTCATTACAGATTTACAATTTCCTATGAACCGACATTTTCATAAAAGCTTTCAGAGATAAAAGCCAGCAATACTCACTGGTGTCCTTCGGTGTACTATATTGGGAATCCGGGCAGTGAGTGATCATCCATGAGAAATCACAAAGTCCTGTCTGTAGACCACAGCAGGAGAAAAGGAGATCCCTTCTTTTTCTCAGATGTAAATGTAACTCCACCAGTCACGGACAGATTACCCCACTTTTTTTCAAATATAATAGAATTCCCGAAATCTTGTTATCATCATCCACTGACTGCTCAAACTGAATTCACGCTCTAAAACCACCAGGTTTTCTTTCTTCTTCAATTGAACCTTTGAACTTCCAAACCCATTAAAAAGAACTTCTTCTCAGTCCTGCTTAAAATAAATTTTCTTCCCCAGAAGTTCTTGTCTCCATTGTCCACCATCCATGAAACATCTGTTGTCTATCTGTCAAAGTTGGTTTTCCAGAAGAACAAATGAAAATAATTTTTTGAATTCAGCAATTGGCGCGGTCTGTGTTTGTATGTGTGTGTGTTTGTGTGTGTGTATGTACACGTGAAGCTCTGAGCTGTCTCCACGCTTCGTTGTCCCTGTAAAATGCTGTTCCCCCCCCGACCCCAGTGAGATCCTGGATGATGATTTGTCTCCTGCTCCAGCAGCTTTTGCCGTGGACACCAGGATCAGCAGCACCGGAAGAATCTCCAGTCTCCACTCTGCTCCAACAGAGTTCTATGCTCCACCGTGGCTCCTCTGTCCGTGTCCTCCAACTCGGTCCTCTGCAGAGTCCGAGCTATGCTTGTCTGCTGCATTCACAGCTGCTCCTGCTCTGGTAAAAGCCCTTGCTGTGTGGAGGTGACGCTCAGTAGACCACAGCTGCAGAGCGGAGCTGTGAGGGAAGAGGTAGAGAGAGAGAGAGAGGGAAGACTATTCCAGGAGATGGGTGGGGGTGGCGGGTTGCAAGCCAGCCTTTTGCAGCTCAGCTGAATGCAAAACTTCTCTCTCATATTATCTCTTGTCCCCACATCCCTCTGCTATTTTCACATTGTGTCGTCTGCTGATATCCCATTGTCTCGGGTTACCTGAAAAGTCCCCAGCCTCCCCCACCCCTTCCCCCGTTCGAGAAGCCCAATAAGATGCAAAGCTTCTTTTTTTTATTGAATTTGTGGTGCAGAGAAGAAAAAGTCATCTACAGGGAAGAAATAGGTCGGTGGGGGAAAAGAGAGGAGAGATGTTCTCCAATATGGTGTGTAGAAAGCCGGCTTCCAAACAGGCTGTGTGTCTGCAGTCTGGAGGGACAATGGGCGAGCGGGGGGGTTGAAGGGGAGGCTGTGGCTCTTTCTGACAGAGAGCTTTTCTATTGATCTACTGAGAGAGCAGTTAAGGAAACTGAGATGAAGCCAGAGATTAAGGAAGATGAGGGGTATGGGGAGATTGGGATGAGGGGGGAGAGGGTGATGTGTTGTAGAATAAGTGGCGTGGCATGTTTACTTCCTCTGAGAGGTCATCCGATCTGATATGATACATAGGTAGTTGTGCTTGCTGTTTGGTGTGGGAAGCAAAGACCACTGGAACTGTTGATCCACCTTTGGAACTATTTACCCACCACCGGACTTGTTCACCCACCATCTGAACCATTAACCCATGCTTGACTTGTTTACTCACCGCCCGACGCGTTAAACGGCCCTGGACCCGTTAATCCATCATTGGACCGATTCACTCACCACTAGAGCCTTTTGCCCACGACTGGACTGGTGTTACCTTCACTGCATCTGTTAACCCACCCATCAGCTATGATTCTTCCTCACTGCAGATCAGCTTAAAACTATCATATCATTTTTTGTGAGAAATAAAAATCTGCTGTTTTTCTGAATGAATGTGGATAAAACCGCACATTCACTTTCGAATTCACTCTAATCCTGTTTTCTGTTGGACAAGGTTTGAGGTATCAACCATAAAATTAAAACATTACAATATTGTTTGGGTTTAGGTTTTTTCCATTTGCTGTCAAAATTAACATAAACTTTTACAGCAGTTTGTGCTATGCTGTAGATCTTCCGTGGGATAAGACACCGCAAGCTAGCCTTCACTCCCAATGACCATCAGTGACCTTGATGGTCCTGCTTTAGACCACATTGATAGGTTTTATCAACTGCAGACAAGGAACACCCAACATGACCTGCAGTTCTTCGGATGATCTGACCAGGTCATCTTGCCGTCACAATCTGGTTCTTGTCAAATTCTTTCAAATCCTCACTTTTCCTGCTTCCAATGTCAACTTAAGCTAAAAATGTTATTCTGATTTCTAATACAATCAACCCACTGACAGGTAACCATGGTAACCATATAATTAATGTTATTCTGACTTCACCTGTCAGCAGCTATAATGTTATGGCTGATCAGTCACATTTTCAGGGGCCGACATGGGCAAACGCGCTGCAACCTTAGAAAGCACATGCAAATAGGCAAAACACAAACAAATTTCTAAAAAAAAAATCTTCATCAATTTGACAACAGGTGCAGCAAAAGCCGCAACACAACACCTAAAACAAACACATTGAAAAGGCCAGAACATATGGAGAAAAAAGCTCCGCAAAGCCACTACACAATGGAAGTGCTCGAGAAGGACACTTGTAAAGATGCACATGCTGATTTTAATGCCACCATTTTGCCACGTTTAGCTCAAAATCTTAAATCTCAATTTAATAGCTATATCTAAATGTTTAGAAAATATGCTAATTTCCACTGATATCAGTGGAAGTACATAAATCAAAGCTCAATGAAGAAAATTACTTCTATCCACAGTAAATGTGGCTTCTTTTGGACTAAGGTAGTTTCTGAGTTAGTTGGGGGCTCTTATCTTTGCCACCTCAAAAGAAATGCCCCTTGTCCCTGAAAACAGGTGTTTAAGAGCAAACAAAAGTTCACTAGGTTAAAAAAAGAGGCAGTGATATCAGAGAATGGGGGGGTTGTCTTCACAAACAAAAAAGTTCTAGTCAGCTCAAAACAGAATACGTTTCCCTTGGAAGTTCAAGGTCCCGGACACACACCGTCACCTGTGGGGTCCCCCAGGGATCAATCCTTGGCCCCATTCTCTTCATACTGTACATGCTCCCCCGTGGCCATGTCATCAGTCGATATGGACTCTCATTCCATTGTTACGCTGATGACACGCAAATCTACATAAAAACTGACACATGTTCCTCCGCAGCCTCTCCATCCTCATC
>VRLP01004251.1:0-51781 GCA_009660295.1 Lophius piscatorius | reverse complement strand
TAGTAAAGGCCAGTAGTGATGGTAGTAAAGGCCAGTAGTGATGGTAGTAAATGAGAGTAGTGATGGTAGTAAAGGCCAGTAGTGATGGTAGTAAATGAGAGTAGTGATGGTAGTAAATGAGAGTAGTGATGGTAGTAAAGGCCAGCAGTGATGGTAGTAAATGAGAGTAGTGATGGTAGTAAATAAGAGTAGTGATGATAGTAAAGGCCAGTAGTGATGGTAGTAAAGGCCAGTAGTGATGGTAGTAAATGAGAGTAGTGATGGTAGTAAATGAGAGTAGTGATGGTAGTAAATGAGAGTAGTGATGGTAGTAAAGGCCAGCAGTGATGGTGGTAAATGCGAGCGGTGATTGTAGTAAATGTCAGCGGTGATGGTTGTAAAGGCCAGGAGTGAGGGAAGTAAGGGCCAGCAAACTTAAAAACTCCCGACAACAAATCGTCTGTCACTAGCCATCAATGGTGTGTATGAAGTGTGTAAATGGGTCACAGAAGGACTTTCCAGGTGCTGATACCAAACAAAATCATTGTCATCACTGTGTCTTCGGACTCAAATTTTCTCATTTGGGTTCAGTTCTTACTTCTCTTCCTCTTCAGACTAATTTACCAGTCAAGCTGAATAAATCACTAAGGCCATGCTTGACTGCCTGGCAGCCTCCACACACTGACTGATGCACATGCAAAGGAGCAGTCTTGCTTGCCTCTGGATGTTAAGTCAGGTGTAAATATTTAGACCGGGCAAGTTCAGGAGGTTGTTGGCACTAATCCTGATGGGGGTAACCTCTAAATTAAAAATTAATCTCACTGTGCACTGAGTGTGAAATCAACAGAACGCTGGTAGCACAAGCCAGGGCTTAGGAGACATGAAAGCTCATAGAACACAATGAGCTTTAGGCAACACTGCCAACCCAGCCCTGCAGTCCTTCCATTGCTTTGAGCCCATTTTCCTGCAGAGCGGAGCATGACCTATGGACTTAAAAGCACTGCAGCGCTCAATGTGCTGCAAATATGCTGTCTAGTACTTTATTTTGATGGCTTAGTAATTCCAAAATACCCACCATTTGTTAATTTAAACAGTTTAATGAAACAGACCAGGTCTTCACTGAATTCAAAACAGTTCGCACGACTGGCAACTTGAAATGAGATTATGGTTGTGGTGCACTATCATGCCTGTCTTTTAAATACATATCCACTTAGCATGTCATGTCTCTATGAGCAGATCATGGTTTTTTTTGTGTTTCACTGCTCTTACTTTTCCTTATTTTCCTTATGTTTCTCTTCAACTACCAGTTCTGGACTGAATTCACTTTTCATCAGAAACCAATTTCAGACTGACATATGACCTGGTTAAACCAATTATCAGAACTTACATGATACAATATAAAATGATGTGATACGATATAGAGTTGGATATGATGATATTAGGCTTAGCCCATTGTTGGAAAAAGAAGACACAGAGTCAAAAATCTTCACCTGGAATTGTTCCAATTAGTTCTGATAGCCAGCAAAATGCGAGTGCAATTGTGTAAAATTGTGATATAAGAAAAATTTACAAAAGGGTAAAACATATACACAAAAGAAAAAGCACAGACCAAAATAGGCCCTTAGATATAGGGCTTTTTATTTCTCGCGCTTTTGCACACTCTTGCCCTCTACTGGTTCCATTCCAGACTATTGTATCCCACTTACCTGGGGTCAGGTCCAGATGGTAGCAGGCTAAGAAGGGTATTCCAGGCACCCCTCTCAACGCTCTAACGCTTACTAGCTCATTCTGGGAATCCCGACATGTTCCCCATTCAGTCCCTCTAGTAAATTCTGGGTCTACCCTGGGGCCTCCTCCCAGTTGGAAGCGCCCAGAAAACCTCCGAAAGGAGGCGTTCTGGATTCATCCTCATCAGATGCCTGAACCACCTCAGCTGCATGGCTCCTTTCGACGCGAAGGAGTGATGCTTCCACTCTGAACTCCCTCCGTATGTCCGAGCTCTGCACACTTATCTCTGAGGCTGAGCCCAGCCACCCTACGAAGGAAGTTCATTTCAGCTTCCTATATATGTTACCTCATTCATTTGGTCCCCTCTGCGCTCATGACCATAGGTGAGGCGTAAAACGTAGATATACTGGCAAATTGAGAGCTTTGCCTTGTGACTCAGCTCCCTTTTCGCCACAATGGAGCAATTTGCTGTTGTCCGTAAATAAAGTGAAAAATACTACTTGAGGATTTTATACTTCATGATTCCTTCTTCTATACCATTACAATGCATTTGATGAAGATGAATGATTTAGCTTCACAGTAAATGTAAAAATAATCAAAACTGTGGATGAACAGAAGACAGTGACTTGATTCCTCAAGGTTTAAATAAGCACTGTTTATGTCAATATATTCTCAACCTGAATTTCCTTCAGTCGTTGAATTAAATTTCGTCTAAACCGCACAAGGTATATTTCAAAGGCAGAATATCGCATGTGTCTTTTCTTGTGTTGTTTTTTAAATAATTTTTATACTCTTAGTTATAAAACACCACTGGGAGAATGTTTTGGGATTTGGGATTGTTGCTTGATGCTTTAATAAATTCATGGATTTACTACTTTTCATAAATTCACAAAATGTGCCGAAAAATCAGCACTGGACTATATTTGCAAGGGTTTTATGTCAGGAAACTTAGAACTTTAAAAGGTTCTGACATTGTTATTTGAAGAACATCTACTTTCTTTATAAACCTGCGAATGCATTATTATAATAACCCCTCCTTTATCTGTTAAGACCACAGTATAATTATTCAGGCAGATATATCATTTAGTATGAACAGTATAGGGCTGATTATTTGGAGACACTACAGAGATGTTTGACAAGATCTTAATTTTGTGTTATAAACATCAGTTTCTCAGGGATTATTTGCATAGAACACTAACCATTGTGCTCCTGGCCTAATTCACAATGTACAAACTAAATCCAGATTCTATTAACTGATATTTGCTGAATACTGGCTTTATGTCCACTGGATTGTTTTCACTTCTGCAGCTCTAGAAGAGCCCCCTGTGATGAACACATGCCGTATTAACCTGCAGGCAAAACGTACCACAAAAATTCTGTATGTCGTGAAAGAAAGCCTGCAACCTTTTAATCTTTTACCAGAAACTGATACAGATATAGCCTTCTTTATCAGGGTGCCTTGGTACCCTGAGGTGCTATGGGGCTATAACATTGTCCCACAAAACTAGATTGAACAAATGAGAAAAGGATGACATTTTTTTTATTATGAAATAATTAAAACAATACTTAAACTTAAACTTAAAGCACATGTCACCAAAACTGCTTTGTGCAACTTCATATAGTTATGCTGAACGTAATAAACCGAGTAATGTTGTATGTAATTAAGACAATTATTTAATCTGAAAACCCTCTACTATTACATTTGTGCAATGAATCCTTTGTTTAAATTGTCAAAAATGCCACTGTCTAGTTTTCTCAACATGAAAAAGTCCTATATTGCAAACAACATCCATGTTTCATTTATTGAATGCAATTGTGTTGCATGTACCAAACAAAGTAATATTTAATTTACTAGACATAATTATATAATCCCAAAACCTTTTAATATTACCTACATGCAATGAAACTCCATTGTTTTAATTGTCAAAGATTCAACTATCTACATAAAGAAGTAATTTAATGCAAACAGCATCCTTCAGAGTATAGCCATGTCATCATTAGGCGGCTGGTTATGCATTTGGGTTTGGGAGATGCGTACACTAATAACATTTTGGGTAATGTGTGTGCGTGTATGTATGTGTGTTTGTGAGACAGATAGAGAGATAGAGGGGAAAGGAGAGAGTCAGTGTCAGAAATCAGTTACGTAATAGATGTCTGTCTCTGATGCTGAAGCATTGACGCTGGGCATCATCTGTGTTCTTCACGTTATTCCCCGCACCACACCTCTGAATCATTTATTTTACCCTAAAAATGCTCATTGATCCAAAAAGCCACCAACAAGGCACAACTACTGACTAAGTGGCGGGACACATTCCAAAACTTAGGGCCACAGATGATCATCAGTAAAGTTGTCCGACAGCTGATGTGTCATGGCTGTTATTTTAACATTCTTCACAATTCAACCAGGGATAATATTATAATTCTGTGCACATCAAACTACATACATTATATCAAAAAATTATTCACACCGCTCCAATGATTCAATACATATTTATTTATTTATTATAATATCAGTGCACTTTTCATTCAGTTCAAATACTTAATATACTGTAAGTCGACTTATTTCAGTTTAATTATAAGCAGTAAGTGGCTAATTCATTCTCATTACTAAGTTAGTCCTTATC
This sequence comes from Lophius piscatorius, assembly GCA_009660295.1. Classification (NCBI taxonomy): domain Eukaryota; kingdom Metazoa; phylum Chordata; class Actinopteri; order Lophiiformes; family Lophiidae; genus Lophius; species Lophius piscatorius. Next base: position 47,450 of record VRLP01004251.1, on the reverse strand, counting down.
ACTTCCTATCACTAAACTTAAATAAAGTCAACATATATTAAGTATTTAATCCGTGATGAACCGACTCCATGTTCATGGTGCAACCCGACTCTCACCCAATGTTAGCTGGGATAGGCTCCAGCAACCCCCTTCACAGACATGAAGAGGATAAGTGGCTACAGAAACGGGATGGATGGATGTTGAGTATTTTAACGTGAATTTTTATGGCCATATTATTTTTAAAAGTCAGTAATGTTGGGCACTGGGTGAATACTAACACCATGAATACATGAATGAATGGGTACAGCAGTATTGGAGGGGATTAGCTATGTTTATCAAAACCTCCAACATGAGCACCTATAATTTATAATAATGTATTCTCTCTGATCCTGCTTAAGTGGGCCTCAGATGCACCTGGTCAGCCGAGTCGACGTATTACCAAGGGTTCATTTGGCACGCTCCAGCTACATCCCGCTACAGCATCGGTGCTGGCAACTCTAATGACACAAATAAGCAATGGGAGCTTCAAAAACAAGCCCATTATCGAAATAGCCTGTTTTAGAGTAAACAGTCCCAATAAATGAGCCTGCAGCGCATTACAATGAAAAGAAAAAACTAAGCTGAGTGCTTTTATGTTTTGGGGTGAAGCTGACAACTTTGAATAGATGGTCCTGCAACAATTATTATTTACATGGAAATAATATAGTTGAATTATTCATGAAGTGTGAAATACATACAGATCACTGCCGATACTGAAAAGGTAAATGCGTTTATTCCACAATTAAACATCAGTGATGCATGCTAAAAATAACATGAAACATATTAATGGAAGGCATGAAAAGACTAAACAGGCAGCACTGCAGAGTGAGACAAACAACTTTAAAATGCATCAGAAAAACTAAAAATCACTTGTATGTCATCCCATGTCCCTTTACTCTACTCCTCACAAAACAAGAATTGGTTAAAAAAAGAAAATATATTAAGAGGTGACTGATCAGACTTATACACTTATCAGCCATAACATTATAACTCCTGACAGGTGATGTGAATGACATTGATTATTTTGATACCTTGGTACATGTCAGTGAGTGGGATATACTAGGCTTTCTGAAGTTGATGTGCTGCAGACAGAAAAAAATTGCAAACATGAGGATCTTTTATAGCTTTTTTACAATCAATGTTTAAACATTTCTAAAATTTGGTCTTCTCTGCTTAAGCCTTTCCAGTTTATTTGCCTTGCTAAAGGAATGTTTCAATCCATTTAACAATTGCATTGATCTATCAGGGCAATTGAGATTTTATGTCTTACTCGTGTTTCTGCGCTCCTGCAGATTTACCGCCACAAACATTTGTACAGAAACAGGTGCATTACTTATCACTATTACTCATAGTGAATTTTGGGCGTTTGCCCTGTTTGCCTTGCAGACAGTGGCACACTTCCAGTCTCTGAAGTTTTACAGGGAGGAAAGATGCGATCTGTCTGTGTGTAGGTTGAATGATTTATTTGTAATTGGAGATTTGTAAATATATAAAACAATAAGCGGTGAGATTTTAATTACAACAAAACATATTTTTTTAAAAGCCCAAAACTCTGCAACCCATGACCTCAACTTTTTCATTCCATTTTCTCCACCCGGGGCAGGCCACGGTGGCAACAGGCCAAGAAGGGTATTCCAGATGTCACTCAGCTCAGCAATGCTCTCCAGCTCATACCAGGGGAGCCCGAGGTCTTCCCAGGGTAGACTTACAAAGAGTCTCCTCCCTGTTGGATGTACTTGGTAAACCTCCAATGTAAGGCATCATGTAAGCACCTGGCAAACTGGCTCCTTCCAACACAAAAATGCAGCGGCTCTACTCCGAGTTTTCTCTAACGGTCAGAGTTCCTCACCTTATTGGTATGTCTGAGCAGGGCCATTCTAGGAGGAAGCTCATTTCAGCAGCTTGTATCCTTGACTCCACTATTTTTGCCTCTACCCAGAGCATAGATGAAGGTTGAACGTAGATGGACTTGTAAACTGAGAGCCTTTCTTTGTGACGACTCAGCTTCTCTTCTCTTCAAGTCCATGTCACGGTTCACTTTCTCATCACTCTAGAATAAGGCACCAACACACTTACATATTTGGTGGTGCTGCCATCTTATGCTAACTGCTCCACATTCAGCTGCAAAACGCTCCAGTGCTGCTGTAGAATACGGACCGATGAAGCCAACTGAATCACATCATCTTCAAAACAGCAGTGATGCAATTCTAAATGCATGCAATGTGATGCAATTCTCCCAAAGCCGGACACTCTCCTCAACTGAACCTGGAGATCCTGTCCATGAATATAAACAAAATAATCAGAGAGAAGGGACAACTTTGGTGGTGTCTAACACTCATACTACATTAAAAAACATGAAGCCAAAAGTCTATTATTAGCAGGTACAGAAATTCTGCTCAGCTCTCTGTGGCTTGTTGCCAAGTTCAGAAAAATTCAAGTTCAAAAAGATTTTACATGTTACTGTCACATGTTGACACCTGACTGACTTTGAAGCAAACATTCAGATAAGTATCAGATGATATTTTGAGGGGTCATGAGAGTGCCAGTCCTTTCAGGGATGAAAGTGTCCTGTCACTGATGTTTTTATCTTACAAAATTACAATCTTTATATTCCCAAGAGAAATCGGGGGTATTATGGAATACCCCCGAAATCCGCCACAAACCCTTCGAGTTATTGCCTAGACGTTAATGTGAGGAAGAACTGGATTGATGCTGGGAAAGGTTGGTTGTACATTTCTGATACAAGGGGGGTGGGGGTTTGGGGGGTGTTCGCTTAAGGTTTTTGGGCAAAACAATTTGTCCAATATAGTAGGACACATACAGTTGTACCTCCGTTTACGAGCTTAATTTGTACCGAGACCTTGCTCGCAAACCAAAAAAACTCGTAAACGGAAACGAATTTCCCCATTCAAATGAATGGAAATCCAATTATTTCTTTTCATATCCCAAAAAATTTCATATAAAAATAATTTTCCATGTTATTTTATACAGAGTAAAAGTAATTTTACTAACACATAGCAATGATAAATAATTTAAAAGCAGATTTTGGCTGACTTAACCTTATCTCACTCGATTCCTTCCAAACATAAGCAGAGCACTCGTATACCAAGCAAGTTTCTTACGAGATACAGGTACACATTCGTATCGGGAGAAAATCCGTGAATCGAGCAAGAAAAACAACTCCATCACTGTTGTAAAGCGAGGCACATTTTTTGAAGAATCTTTGCTCGTAAATTAAAATAGTCTTAAAGAGGCACTTGTAAACAGAGAAACCACTGTATAAGTCAGCACAATTAAGTAAAGCAAAAAAAAAAAATAGCATTACATTTACGAAAAATCTTGCAATTAATCAACATAGTCATGTGCAAACATCAATCTTTTATTTTTCATCTGAACATAATTAATAAATTAAATTTAAAATTATATGTGGATTCAAATTGTTCCAGCCTTCGTTTGAGCGTCTTGAACAGTTTACCCTGTTTCCCTAAATTTACCTTAACTGGACTTCATTTTGTTCCTCATGGATTTTGTTTGCCAGTCCGCTCCTCTGGTTTGACCTACACATAAATTTTTACCTCATCAGATGCTAACCTGCAAACAAGATCAATACGAAAAAAGGAACACATGCAGAACAGTTAGAATCAAACTCTGAAAGGTCAACAGACTATTTAATTCTTTAGACAACGTGGGCAGAAGTTTTATTTTCCCATTAGAAAACTATTGAGATTTACTAGGGACCTTGAACTGCAGAAAATCTCTTAGCCTCACCAGCATGTGTTGACACAGACACCCTTTCCTGCCTCTAGTTTTCTCAGTTTTTGTTATTACATCCCTAAACTGCACCTCTGCTTTCTTGATCTCCATCTATGTCTTTCTGATTCCTCCTGCTCAAAAGGGAGATCTATCAAAGACTGAGTTAACTAGGCATAAGCTGTTGTCCCTGACAGCAAGGGTGAAGCCCCCCTAGTGAGGGTAATATAAACAATAACGGTATAATATGACAAATACGAGTTTGATGTCCTTTAGGCAGTTCATATGAGGTATAGTTGGACAGTATTTCGGAAACAAGCTCCTCATAGTGAGTAAAATATAAACTATTGAGTAAAATATATTAAATGCAAGATTTCCTCGAGTTGATTCATTTGCATTAAATTTTTACAAAATTAAAACTAATGGTTAGGAATGGCCTGAAAACTTTGGGAGATAAAGCTCTTCCCAGTTGCAGAAATATGAAAGCAAATATCGGATTGATTCCTTAAATCAATCCAATTCTTCCTCTCACTAAGGTCTATTGAGATATAGAATTTGAGAATGATCCATTAAATAGTTTTTGAGTTATTTTGTTGAAAGATACAGAGGTAAATTCCATAATATCGCTGACCTTTCAGGGATATAATAGTAAATATAATAAATGTACAATAAAAATAAAGTGGATGGATGGAAAGGTGGCCTATATACCATATTTGCTTTGTCAGAAATATTGATGAATACCTTTCAGACCTACACACACGCCTCTGCTCCTGTGAGCCGACTTTCTCATTTCCTTATGTTCGTGTGTATTCCGTAGCTGTGTCTGTATCAATGCCGCCCACTGAGAAATATTAACACGTGCATTGAGCTACCGACTATAGAACTTGCAAATAAACGATTCAGGTGCTATATCTTCTCTTTCTGCATATCTTTTTGTCAATCAGATCACAGTAATAGAGACAGTGCTGTTCCTGGTCCAGTACACTTCCAAAGAGTTTGACCGCTCACAGAAGACAGTGGCCACTGGTGACTGCTGCTACCTCAACCCGCTGGTACGCAGGACCTTCCGCTTCCTCGGTAAGTCTTAGGCTTATGTCTGGCTTTTGATTTGTGCAAACTTTCGTCCAATAGCCAGACTTAATGAACTGAAAGAAATGCAATGCCTATAGAGGGTTAACAGTTGTTTCAGGCAGCACAAAGGCCAGGATGCATCAAAATCACATTCAAACAGTACATCACGTAACTTGTTGACACAATTCTGTTTAATGTTTGATGTTTGATAAACCTCTGTCAGAATAGTAGCTTTTGAACTGGATTTGATTCATCTTTGTATGGTAGAACCATTGTTCTTTGTTCATTGTGGAGTTAATTCCAAACCTGGCTCCTTTTGGTGTTTGCATGTTCTCTCTGTGTTTTTGCTGGTATAGTCCCTCAGGTTTGAGTGTGACTCTATTCGTGAGTCTCTTTATTGACGTTGAGAGAAGTGGGCAGCTATCTGAAGTGCTCAGGGAGCTGATTGGGTTCTTGCTCAAGGACCATCCGACATGTAGACTTGCTGGTGCTCAAACCGGCTACCTTGCGATCTTCTGATTGGGGGACGGCTACCCTACCCACTGAGCTACAGCACTCCTTGTCTCAGCAGTGAAAAGAATGAATGCATAATAGGTTTTTAACATGAAATACAACCTCCAGACAATCTCGACTGCTTTGGGAAAAGTTGGTTGTATATTTTCCGGCCAACGGTTTTGGCCTATAGATTTGCAATTGTGGGTCCAATTTAGTCACAATTTGGTGCATATGAATCAACTCAAGGAGGTCTATCTTGTGTATATCATATTTTACTCTAATAGCTTATAATTTACTAACCAGACGGCTCTTTTAAAAAAAATAAAAGATACAATTCTTATGAAAGGGCTTCACATTTCATTTGAGGACTTCCATCATGGTGATTACTTGTATAACGCATGGGATTGGGGATTTTAGCTTTGCTGTCGGTGATGACAGGGTAGGCCTAGTTTTGGTTTAAGTCTCTGTTGATTACTTAAAAAAACTTCTTGGTTGTGTGTTGTGTCCTTGTTTCCTCAATTATTTTGGAAGTTCAATTTTCACTGTCACATTAAACTTCTGTCTTTGCGCTGTTTTCCCTCCTCTTTGATTGATTTAAATGTTCTCCCTAACACTCTCTGTGTAGTCTGCGTACCTCTCTTTTTCATTGTCAGTTTATCTATTATCTCCATGGAAATCTTCCTGTGTTTCTCAGTACTTTTTCCTGAGATATTCCTTGTTTTCCTTTTGTAAGTTTTTGTTTCAATGTCTTGGAATTTCATCTAATTTTGGCTGGGGGCACGGTGGCACAGTGGTTAATGTTACTGCCTCACAGCAAGAAGGTAGTTGGTTCTAATCCACCTCCCCTGGTCTTTCTGTGTGGAGTTTGCATGTTCTCCCAGTGTGTGGGCTCTCTCTGGGAACTCTGGCTTGCTCCCAAAGGATAAAAAAACATGCAATATTGGTGACAATAAAATTGCACGTTAGTGGTTGTATATCTTTGTGTGTTGGCCCTGTGATGAACTGGCAACTCGTCCTGGGTGTACCCCAACTATCGCTCAATGTCAGCTGGGACAGGTTCCAGCAAACCGGAACACTAAGCGGTTGATAATGGATGAATTAATTTATTTCTTGATGAGTTGATTTTAGCCTCTGCTCTGAATATATTGACTTCCCATAGGTATACATATTTATTCTTCAAGACATCCTCACAAATGGATATTCCATTGCAGATTTGTTAATTAAACCGTGTTTAACCTTTTTTTTTGTGTCTGTTTTTAGGACGTCGTCTGCATTTGGGTCCCGTGTTTTTAATTTGACCATAAGAATGATGAACAGTACAAACAAGACACAAACAAAGCCCTTAAGAAGGCTGTTAGGCCAAAATGTTTGTATGTTTGATTGACAAGGCCAAAATAAATTGCTGCAATTGAGACTAGTCAACTTGTACTGGAATTCCACTTGTGCTATCTTTTACATCTTTGGATACTCAACTTTGGAATGTGTTTGGTTTAGCGCAACAGACCAAAGCATTAGGAAGGTGCATCTCCTTCTTTCAATACAAGGAACTTTTCTTTCTGCTGTTTACACTATGCAGCATTGATGAATGTCTTGACTGAGTTTGAACATTTTCAGCTCAAGCAGAAGATGCTAGTAATCCCATTCACAGTGCTCAGTGCAAATTTGCAACTTCTAGCATCCATTTCTAGAATCCATGCTGCTTTGCGCTTACTTTACATGTAATTACATCGGGCCGCATTGAGTGTGAACAGAATTAAGTTGTATGTGAGAGGAATCTCACTCAGCTCATCACTGTCATGAATTCTGTTTAATTTATTATTAACTTAGGCAAAATGACAGCCACATTCTCTTGACTGCCTCCCATTTTAATCCCTTTACACAACTTTCTAATGTAACATAAACACATATTGTGAGTTTGTGAAGCACACACATCGCTTCAGCGTCAGCTTCTCCTTTTCCCCTCATGATTAACTGAAAGCAAGAGATAAGGCTGCGGAATAGGATTATTACCTACATCCCTGAGGGGGAATCCACTTGGTGCCCTGGCTTTACCCTCACATTTACACATCCAGCATGTCATTCACACTCTTCATTTATGTTAACAGGACTCCCATTCCAGCCTAAAGCTCCTTTCATCCATAAGGGACCCATTGGAATTAGTTATCCTGTATTTTACACCACTTCAGGGCATTTTATCTGATTAAGACTCTGTTTATTGATGTCCATTTGAAAGAGAGCTGTGTGATAACTCTCTCTCATAGTGATTTACTCTTTTTTAAAGTATAAGGAATCTGTTCAGCTGCCTTTTCAGCAGTAATGGCACACCATAGTAAGATTATTGGTCCCTGCAAGGGGCGATATTCGGCAAAGAAAAACATGCTCATCGGGTCCTGCTTTACCCAAAGAAAATTAATTTGCACAGAAGCTAAACCATGGTGTCGTAAGATGACAATGGAAACAGTAGCTTCACAATAGAAATCTGTAATCTTTGTATGAATAAAACATTTAAAAACAACAACCAAGATTCAAACTGGCTTGTCTCAAAATAATTCATATACTATTTCCGTAAATAGCCGTAATTATGATATATGTCACAGTATACTTTACTTTCACCCTAGAAAATTAACTGCCACATTTGGCAATAATCATAGCACAGCTATCATTTAGTAACTAAACGTGTACATTTATTATTTAGACATTCAAGTGGCATTGGCAATGCAAACAATCCAGCAAAAGCAAAGCAACATATTAATACATGTAGAAACTGGTGTCACATTTATCTACCCTTTTAGATCTAATTAATATGCAATGTTTTTTATTCTACTATTACATAATTTAGTCACTAGGGGGAGCTTTTACACAAAAATAAAGGTTTGCATACATAATGTCTTAACCATTGGCCCGATTTAATACAAATTTTATGCATAAAATTAGATTTGCAGAGATTTATATTTACTCTTAAATTTCATAATTCACTCGCTAGGGGAATCGTTTTTGCAAAAAAAAATAATACTGGGGACTTTACATTTAATTTGAGGTGTTCAATCAGGGATATTGCTTGTAGAACACCGGGCAATGGGAATTTTCCAGGGATATAGAGTTGCTTTTTGTGACGACAGGAGAGGTCTAGTTTTAGTATCAATTACCATTGACTAGCCAGACTTAGAAATATGGTGTCAGAAGTTTATTACAACCTTTTTACCACAAAATCAGCAAATGGGCTACTTCAAGATATTGGACTCTCCAAAAATGTACCCACTGCAATTTTTGACTTTGTGATCCATGATGTCTGCATCAGTACATGCTTGTTCAAAAGAAAGGCTGTATGAAAAGTTAACATTTATAACTTACATTTGCCTTTAGCACATAAGAGCTCTTTTTTGTGATTATTCTTTAAAATAAGTATTCTTCCCCTATTCCGAGGAACAGAGGTCTCTGAATGCTATATGGAGGCTACTTGTCAGCTTGGCATACTCTTGACAATGCTTGTCAGTGTGAGTGAGTGTTATCTTGTGGATGGATGTACTTCTAAATTTGTACATATGTGGACACTTAATAGAAAACATTGCTGTTATAATTAGTATCTAGGATACTAATTATAACAGCAATATCAGTAGGAGTAGTAGGATGATGGAAAAGTTTCTTTACATTAAATCAGGAAAGTATGGGAGAAAGCTGTTAGACGCTCTGTCAATCACTTTGGATGAATATTAATGAGACCTTTATAGACAGATACAAACATTTTTGAATTTTGATGATACAAGCACTGATTCCATTTTCTTCTGGAGCTCATAGTCTGTAGACTTGTAGATTAGAAGTACAATTCCAACCCATGCCGAAGGGTAACCTTACTTTACCTTGGGCTGGTTTTTGGTTTCATAGAAACAGGAACATCAGTGTGTCTTACTATCTGCCTTGTAAAATAACAGTGTCACAGTTCATTCACAATGTTCATCCTCATCTCCTTGTTAAGTGGTGTGATAGGCTCGGTGACTTGGCAACCCCTCGCAGATGTAGTCTCTAAATGACTGTTGCTGGGGAGCTAATTTCATAAATTTTAATTAACCAGACTCATGCAAGTGTTAGCCAGTCAGCTATCTGAGGGTTGTTACATCGTTAGTTCAGAGAAATATTCATATTTCATTGAATATTCATTCTTATTTAAGCTATTGAACTGCTCACACTATGAATTTATTTTATGGATGGAAAGAGGGTCTTGCCATTTAACTGAGCTGCCATAGAAACAAATGGATGTTTCTGAAGATTGTGCTACATGCCAAAAGAAACTGAGAAAAGGGATTCAACAACCCAGATGCACTGCAAAACCAATAAATAGTATTGTTCCTTTTTGGTTTTTCCTTTTTGAAACAGGGAAAGGTTATGCTAGCAGCTAGGAAAAAGATAACTTGTATAGCTATCCACTCTAATATTATTTGTTTTTCAAACAATTTCAGGCTATAAATACAAAATTAATATATTCATGTTTCAACATAAAGCAGAACTGAACTCCATTGGATGCTTCGGAAAATAATTTAATGAGGAAAGAGAAAATGACGTAAAGATGAATGTTTTTAATAACAGATATGCCATTATTAGTTTATCAGAAAGTCTTTGGCGCACAGGAGATTGTAATCGAAGGGTATCTGCCTTGAACACGGGCAAGAACTATCCCCTTTTGAAGTCTGGATGGTGATCGTGATGGTTGATTAGTCTGCTAAGACCGACGAATGATGAGCTTGAAGGATCGATAAACAGATAGATGGATAGAGACTTTATTAATCCCCTAACGGGAAGTTTAGTCGTTACAGCAACTCCAGCTGACAGACATTCTAAAGGTTTCAAAATTGTAAGACATACTATACAATGTCTTATAGACATTATATAGTATATAGTATAGATAAATATATAAATATATATGAGTATATATGTGCCTGTACTTGCTCCTTCACCTCTTTTCCACTCTCCCCGTTGCCTCCGTAGTTAACCCCAAGTACTTCTGCACCTTCTTCACAATACCCCTTGCATCCTTACCGTTGCACCTGACTCCCTTTCATTCACACACATGTATTCTGTCTTGCTGCAACTGACCTTCATTCATCTTCTCTCCATTGTATACCGCCACCTTTCCAGGTTTTTTTTCCACTTGCTCCCTGCTCCCACTACAGATCACGATGTTCTCCGCGGACATCATAGTCCATTGGGGCTCCTGTCTGACCCCATCTGTCTGCCTGTCCATCACCATCCCTGAGCATTGATGCAGTCCGACTTCCACTTTAAACCCATCCGTGACTCCTACTGCACACCTCATGGCTATCATGCCGCTCTCATACAATAGCCTGCACAACTCCAACATATTTCTCTGTCACTCAAGACTTCCTCTTGAAACACCACAATTCCCCCCTTGGCACCTTGTCAAATGCTTTCTCTATATCCACAAAGACACAATGTAGCGCCTTCCGATCTTCTATGTACTTCTCCATCAGCACTCTCAAAGCAAACATTGCATCTGTAGTGCTCTTTCGTGACATGAAAGCTATCAACAAATTGTAACCACTTTTCTTAACCTAGCTTCCACTACTCTTTCCAAGTTCTTCGTCGAGTGGCTCATCAGCTTCATACCCTTGTAGTGGTTACAACTCTAAATATTACACTCATTCCTAAAAATCAGCACTAGTACACTTTTCCTCCATTCCTCAGGCATCCTCTCATTCACCAAGATAGTGTTGAACAATCTAGTTAAATACTCCGCTCCATTTTCTCCTAGACACTTCCATACCTCCACCGGTATGTCATCAGGACCGACCACCTTTCCATTCTTCCTGCTCTTTAAAGCTGCTCTCACTTCAAGGCGTATTGGTTTGGCATAGGTTTTACTTCAGATGCCCTTCCTGACACAACCCTCCCCATCTATTCGGGCTTGGGACCGGCACTAAAAGTACACTGACTTGTGACCCCTTACTGGCTTGGTTACACAAAAAATATATTATATATTATATATATATTCATACAAAGGACAGAAAAAGGACAGAAAATTAAGAAATAGGAAAATGAAGAAATAAAAATACATCAGCATTAAAATAAAGGAATAAAGTGCCTGCAAATATAAAGAAAAGGGAAAATGGGAAAGAGTCTCATCTCCAATGGCATATATATATATATATATATATATATATATATATGCATGCATATATATGCATTATCGGATGCACACATGGTGTGTAGTGTGGTAGAAGAATGGTTGGTTGCAGAGTTCTGGGTTTCAGACAAAACACAGTCTCACAGGGATTTGTTGTAAAGTCTGACTGCAGTCAGGACAGAGGACCTGCGTTAGCGCTCCGTCTTATGCCGTGGGTGTCACTGTCTGGCGCTGAAGGAGCTACTTAGAGCTCCGACAGTCCCATGTAGGGGGTTAGAAGTGTTGTCCAGGATAGATGTAAGATCGGTTAACATCCTCCTCTCACACACCTCCTCCACAGAGGCCAGTGGACAGTCCAGGACAGCACTGGATATTCTAAACAGCCTGTCTAGTCTTTTCCTATACCTCTCTGTGCTTCTTAGACCCCGGCAGACCACGGCGTAGACAATTGCAGATGCTACCACAGAGTCGTGGAATGTTTTTAACATAATTCTGCACGCTCTGAAGAACCTTGGCCCTTTTTGCACACGGCATCTGTGTTGTCCGACTAGTCCAGTTTACTGTTGAGGTGAACACTAAGGTATTTGTATGAGTTCACCTGTTCAAAACCAAACCCCGGATGTTCACAGGCGGGTTCTGTCAGGAGCCACAAAGTCTCTATAAAGGACTATAAAGGACAAGACCACTGGTCAAGACCCCAGGGCGCAGTCTTTGGTAAAGGTACCACACAGGAAGTCTGCTACAGTACCGGTACCCTCTCCTGATCAAAGCTGAGATTGAACAGGTGCACAGCTACCATAGATAGCTGGTCTGCACAATCTCTGAGCAGTCTGGAGCTGATACCATCTGGTACAGCCGAGCTAGAGCCTAATTTTGTACTAGTTCTTTTGGATTCCACCGTAGGACTGGCTCTGGCCCCTGAAAACGGGTGGTATTTGGGAATCCAAAAGCAAGCTGGTCCAAAGGGAGGAGCCAGTAATGTCTAGGACCCAGATGCGGGGTTATCGCAGCAAACCTAAACTTCTTGTCCGTCATGTTTAAGAAGTCGTAGCGAGAGAGCTCCGCATTTAATAGAATTATAAGAAAACTGTATAAAACATTAAAAAATTCATGGTCGATGTGAATTAAAGCAGCGGTGTTCCCAGAGGTGAAAACTGAGCCTGTCCTCTCGTTACAAAGTCACGGTTGAAGCAAATACAGAGCAACGTAATGAACAACTCCAAAGATCAAAAGAACCTGGTAAGTTTTATTTTCCACATGTTTCCTTTTGTTGAAATCAGTATCTTTGATTGGTTAAAAAATGTGATCTGACCCGCAGTTAGGCTCAAACTAAAAGCAGCTAAAGTGAGTGGTCTACCCGCTAACTTGAACAGTGTTACACCTAACGTCACTTTACTCCTGATTTCACATCAGGTGAATACTGTATAATGTGTGATGGACAGATTAGCTTGTTGAATTATTGTTGTCTCGTATTTGTTGTTGTTTATAGATGTCGTCTGCCATGATGTAGAGATGAAGCTACGACCGGACTGCTGCTCATGTTCACCAACATAAAGCTGAGCTAAACCGTCTTCATCACAGGAACAAAAAAAGGTCAGATCAATTCTTTAAACAGTAATTCAAACAGCACTGAATAAACAGTTAAACAGTTTTAAATTAAAATTGGGATGTAGATGAAATGTAAAATAGAATAGTGTTATATAATAGTTATATACAGTATATTACATAAGTACTGATTACGGTGTGGGAGATTATAATACAGTATCAGATAAAGTTTGGTGATACATTAGTGTACTTTAAAGTACATCAATATAACATGCAGTTGTGTCAAACGTGGATGTATTTAATGTAAGGGTTATTTCTCATTCTTGTCCACAGGAAAAGAGAATTGACAATGATGAGGAGCTGCTGTGATATCTGGAGAAGACAGAATAGAGATTCTTGCAGCACAACTGAAGAAAAACCGACCAAAATGAAGTGCCAATATTTTCATTATAAAATTTCATTGACACATTTACATAAAATTGCACACTTTAAATTATTGAGACCTTTGTATTTCTTGTATGATACTTTATAGAATCTTTTTTGAAAATAAACAATTTTTTGTTGAACATGTCTGCTACAATATGCTTAATTTACAGAAACATAATCAATACTTAAAGTATAGATGTGTTGGAGTCCCAAAACAGAAAAATGTTGTATTAAAAAAACATGCATTGGTGCGGCTAAACAGTTCACTCCCTCTGTTAAAGTAGACCATCAATAATCCTTCTAGTGTCTGTTAAAGTTGTCCATTAATAATAATAAAGCTATGTTTGCAGTTCTTCTGGAAGATCATCAGTGAAATTGTCTCTTTGTTCCTCACAGATGCTCTTGAGCACCCAGGAGGGGAGTTTCAGGCCATCAGCTGTAACGGTAGCTGAAATGATAATATTGTTGTATCATTCATTTATTTGATTAATTAAAACTCGATCAGCAGCTAACAGGTTAGCAATAGCATTTTATGTTTGGCAATAAGAATTAGGATGGGGCAGGTACTTACCTTTCTTCTCTTACGTGATCGCTGCCCACAGCGGTCAAAACAAGGGTTTGGTGCATAATACCCACACTGTCATTAAACAAAGTTAGTTAGAGATTAGCAAGGTGTTCATTTAACAAGGATGGAATAGTAAGAAACGTTTAACAAGTGGTTACAAGGTTCTTGTTTCAGAACCTTAGGCTGATGTAACACTCAAACTTTATATTATTTTCAGGCCCACACATTTTAAGCACAACAAGAAATTTTTAGCAAAGTCTAGGGGAACCCAAACACAGTATGATATCCAAATAAAGTATTTTTGGTTACGCTGATTAAAAAAACTACAACAACAAACAGACCTTTGCTTATGACTTGCCTTTCTGGGTGGCTTGGTTTAATCACCCATTTATTTTCTAGTGGTGCTATAGATCTGACTAAAATGTTATCAGTACAGACTAATAATGAGCAATAACGAAAATTGTTTTTCCATTAAAGGTATACAAAGTTGGAACTTCAGGCCATACATTGCCTGTCTGACACTTATTTTAACTGTGAAAGTGTGTATAGTGTGCAGTATTTTTGGAGATGCGGGCAGATTTAGTGTGATGGGAGTCTGTTCAGAAAAGTGACTGCCGTTTAATTAAATGCTTACAGCTCACTGAAGCAAACTCCATAAAAAGTGCAGACTTAGCTTCTCTTTATTGTACCAACATCTGCTAATGGGTTTGTGTTGAGCTGTCATTGCCTCCTTATAGCAGCATTACCAGTGTCAATTATCATAAATTACAAGCACTATTTAACTTAAACATTCTGGAAGTCTTATTACACACTAGGTACCTCCCTGCTTGTTTTATGGTGCACTTGATCTACGGCTATTGATAACTACTCTTGGCAGGCTTCATAGCGCAGAGAGAGCTTAAATGAATGAATCCAGAACAAGTTCTGCAGTGCTGTGTTGCAGTCCGTTCTCCACTTGGCACTGTTGCCAGTCTGCCTTGCAGCCAAAAGCCCCATGAGTCGATCTGACTTATATGTGGAGGCACTGATGTGTGAGAGATCACACTGAGTTAGGTTCTAGAGCCGACGGATGGTGCCGTGACTGGCCTGCTTCTAGGGTTATAACTGAACCAAAAATTCAGTGCCTTCATTGGAGAGTAGAAGATTGATGTTTTAACACAGTGATGTCAATGAAATTAGGGTTAGGGTTGGTTATTATTGTTTTCTAGTTCTGGTTAACCTCCTCAGAACTGAACCAGTGTGAGAAATAGTTAAGTGTTATACAGATAAATAGACAGCAGTATCTGAGCTGGAATATTCTTACATACATTAGTCGAACCTCTGTGACCCTGAGGACCAGTGCATCTTTTAAAAAAACTACAAAATAAGGCATGCTAACCATTATCTATTTAAAGGCAAGAAACATGGCCAACGTCCATGACAACAAGTTTATCTAATATTAGACACAGTTCTGTAGACAAGAATCTAAATGAACAAGTAAAAAAAACCAAAAAAAACTGCTACCTGCAAAACTGTCCCTAGAGATGGAGGTTACTCCACGTTAACGACACAAACAATAGCTCGTGTGAAAGCAGATACTTCACAGATTTCACCAATAGTTGTCTCCTCACTCTCACTCACAACTTATCGAACCAACAGCCAAAGAAGAGCAAATTTGAGCTTTTTGTTTTCTGATCATAATTTATATCAAAGATCATAAAACTGATCCTTCCGACAAATCAGAAGTCCTTGTCGGCCTCAAGATGATTCCAGGTTGTATCAAATCATTTTTTAGTCATAGAGTAACTACATCCAGTTCAATATATATATTTCATATTTACCGCTTTGGGACTGGCAAATGTTGTTGTTTCTTTGTGGATCTTCTCACATATTCTTCTCACTGATTCTTAGTGGAACCAGTATTTTTTTAGTTTAAAGGTTTTGATAAAATTAGTTCCAGCAGGAGTCAAAATTTATTCCTTTTTTTGGTTTTCTTTGCATAAGAAAATGTATGAAGTCCAAAGTTTTTTAAAATGAAGTCAAATTATATTAGTAAGTTTGATACCTGAAATCTCAAATGGTATAGATGGTGCCAAAAAGTTCCCAAAAGGCCTATTTCTTAATTCCAGGTGAACTGAAATTACAGGAGGAGTCAAGAATATTCTTCTTCTATCTTGTGACTAGCATTCTAATGATTTTTCTATTCAAACAAGTAGGGGTTTGAAAAGAAAAATAATTGAGCTTCCAGGATGCGTCACGTATACTCGTGTTCCCCCAATAAATTTGGTTGATGAGGTACTTGGGTGAAATTAATATGCAGTACAGGTAATATTAACATGCCTGAATATTATCATCTGCAAAAAGTTCTCTTAATCTTGTAATCAGAATTGTTGATTTGAAGCTCAAGACTGTTAGCGACCCTATGGCTAGACTCTATATGGACTTAGATAACTGTGACCAGCCACATTAGAAGTCTGTGGCATTAACCACGTCCCTTCTTCCATAATAAAAGTGATAGGCAATGAAAACATAACCTACAAGAAGCCTTTTGGATAAAAGCTTGATTCATATATTCCAGGCTACTAAACATACAAGTAAAATATAAATAAGGATATTCTGTACATAATTAACGTTGTGGAATAATTGCTTCTTCTTTGGTGCTGTATTGATATTGTACAATGATATGGTACAATGACCTCCAGCATCATAAGTTGGGTGGGCGCAGTGTGAGCTGTATATAAGGTTACCTCTTACCTTTCCATGAGATCCGTTACTGATTCATTGATAAGGCCTGATTCCGAAACATTTTAGAGTTTTTAGTTTTGTCTTTTATTAATTTTCCGTAGCCACTTATCCTGTTCAGGGTTGCGGAGGGTTGGAGCCTATCCCCGCTGACATTGGGCGGGAGGCGGGGTACACCCATGACAACAAAAAGGCATTTAAATCATTTTACGGCAAATGCCTTGGAGTTTTCTAATGTTTGGGCCTGTAGAATGTGATATCAGCAGGTCTCTGCAGTGGGTAACATCTATCCAACACCACAATGACTTAATATTACAAGCTTGTGGCTTTTCTGCGGTCTTTTTGAATTATTTCTTGATTGAAACTGACTCAAGGCCTAAGTGCTGCCATGTGTTCCCTCATAGCTTCTCACTCTCAGCTCCTTTATATCTACAACTCCTCCACCTGAGTAGGAGATGCAGGAGGGAGCACAGAGGGAGACTGAGAGCTAGAAAGAAACATGGGCACACATTACAAGACCCATCTCTTTTCTTAGACCTTCCCTTCCAGTCGAAAACCTTATTAACCCGAATAGACTATTAATGGGAGATATTGTTACATTTTTACTCTGGAAAGAACTTTAGTCAACCTTGGTTGACTTAAAATGGGCTTGATTTAATGAGATTCTATTTGTGCCTCTAGTTAAAGTATTATGCTTTCAGAGGGAATCACCACAATTATAAAAAATCACATTCTCTTTTTCATTGTCTCTTTGTTGCAAGAGGTTGTCTGATTCCTCATTCCTCTTCCCCTGTTCTGCGGATTACACACAGCTTTATCGGTTATTCCAGGACAGCACTCATAAATCCCAGGTTCATCGTTGGAGGTTCCCCAGCCAAATTCTGCACTGCCTTGGAGTGTAGTGTGACTTGCCTTAGATTGCTGCATTTATCATGTATTAAATCTATTGATTAATGGATGGAAAGTGTTCATTCTCATTCAGTCTCATTCACTCAGTCTCCGGGTCTTGCGATAATGATAAAACGGACCATGGAAAGGACAAGCATTTTTGTGCGGCTTTTGAGTGGAGCTGCTGCTCCTTTACTTCAAAAGGATAATCTGATTCAGGCATCTGATGAAGGAGGCCTTGAGGGCACCTCGCTTTGGAGGTTTTCAAAGAACATCCTATAAGGAGGAAACCCCAGTGGGTAAACCTGGAACTCATCTTAAGACTCAGATCACTTATTTGTCTCACCCTGAGGAAACACCTCAGGAACCCCCCTTGATAACAGTTGCAGCCTGGACACTGCAGGGAGAGGATGCTGGTGTTGTCTTTTCGCCGCTTTTCCATCAGAGTTCTACAGCCTGCAATACTATAAACCGACAAGTATCCTCTATTGTTGCTCACCGGCAAACCTTTTGGATTCATATCCTTTTTTTGTATTCGTTATTCTGTATTTGTATTTGTATTTGTATTTGAATTTGTACGAATTCAGAAGTCAGGTGTCGGTCTGCCTACCTGTTGCTGCAAGTGAACCTTCACCCGGAGACGTCGGTATCTGTTTGTTTCATCGTTTATGTCCATTTCCGTTGTGCATATCGGTTATTAAACAACTTGGACCCCTTCGCCGGCCCGGTTACATTCAAAGAAGTTGCCGTTCTAAGTTTGTTTACTCCCGCTCCGATAATTTCATTCCGTCGTTTTGGTCTGACGTGCGCACCGTCACGTCTCAGACACGTCATCAGAACGCTGTTGCTCTTCCCACTAGTGGCACTGGAGTTTCCTCCATAAAGTTACTCACTGTGCGGGTTAGAAAACGTGGAGTGGATTTCAGTCTTCTTCGGCCAATACAGAGACTCACTGCTCCATCTAGTATTAAAATCGAACTCTTTAATTCACAATCTCTCACAAACAAATCATGCCTCATACATGACCACATCGTGGAGAAATGTCTGGACGTGATGTGCCTTACAGAAACCTGGCAACAACCAGATGATTTTTCTGTCCTGAATGAGACCTGTCCCGCCGGTTACTGTTACCTCCAGAAAGCCCGCAGCACTGGTCGTGGTGGTGGTCTGTCTGTCATCTACCGCAGTGATTTGGACTTGTCTCCACTGCCGTTGCCAGAGATCTCTTCTTTTGAATGACTGGCATTTAATTGTAAACCCCCTTTCTCCATGACCATATTTCTAATCTACCGACCACCCAAACCAAACCCAGCCTTCATCTCTGAGATGTACAACCTTTTGTTGACATTTTGCACAACCTCTGCCAATATTATAGTACTTGGAGATATGAACATTCATGTCAACTCCCCTGCATGTTGTTTTGCATCCAAATTTCTCCAACTACTGAATTGTTTTAATCTCAGGTGACTTGTCGATGTCCCCACCCACACCATGGGACACACTCTGGATCTTGTCATCACTGACTCTGCTCCTCTCAGCAATCTTCTTGTGTATGATCTGGGTGTGTCCGACCACAAGGCCGTCTCCATGAATTGTCACTTGTGTCCCCCCTCACCAAGCCCAATCGTCAAATCTACTTCAGGAATTTGAAAATCATCAACCCGGAAAACCATTACAGTCGACCTCCATTATTTTCTTTCTGCAAACTTTGTATCAGCCAATGACTCAGTGGATTTCTACAATAACTCCTTGAGTAGCATCCTGGATTGTCACGCCTCTGTAAAAACTAGAACAGTCACCTTCTCCCGCCCAGCCCCCTGGTTCACCAGCGACCTACGGAAAAATGAAGGCAGCTGGGCGTGTCCTTGAGCGGCGTTACAAGACTACTGGTCTCACTGTCTACAAGCTTGCCTTTCGGGGACACCAAAAGGTCTACTCAAAGCACCTTAGAGAGACAAGGTCACTGCTCTACTCGAACAATATCCAAACCAGTCCTGGAAAATTTAAGCAGCTGTTTTTCCCTATCAATCATATTCTAAAACCACAAAGTCCCCCACTTACAGAGATTACAGAAGAGCACTGTAATAATTCCATGGCTTTCTTCAAATCTAAAATTGACTCAATCCATTCTGTCCTTTCTGGTTCCTCTACGCTACCTATCCAGTCTGCTTACTCACAGTTTGAGATCTTCCAGCCTCTAAAGTGCTTCCCAGAAATCTCACAGCAAGAGGTTGAGTTTATCATTAGGACGATGAAACCCTCCACCTGTTCCCTCGACCCCTTTCCTACAGCCCTAGTGAAAACTAACATCTGTTCCATCAGTCCCCTGATCACCGCTGTAATCAACCAATCCCTCGAGACTGGTTTTGTTCCACATGCCCTAAAAGCCGCCATAATCAGACCTCTCCTCAAAAAACCCACTGTCGATCCAGAAGTTTTTGCAAATCACAGGCCAATATCCAAACTCCCATTCTTCTCCAAAGATCTGGAAAATGTAGTTGCTGCCCACCTCCAGGACCACCTCAAATACAACAACCTCTTTCAAACCTTTCGGTCTGGTTTCCGCTCTGCCCACAGCACAGAAACAGCTCTGCTTAGAGTCACAAATGACCTACGGATGGCAGCAGATGCTGGTTCACCTTCCCTCTTGATTTTCCTTGATTTATCTGCTGCCTTCGACAATGTTGACCATGGAATACTCCTACACCGCCTACATCAAACCATTGGACTCACTGCCACCGCCCTAAACTGGTTTCAATCCTACTTCACCGGCAGAACAGAATACATTTCCCTTGGAAGTTAAAGTTCCCGGACACACACCGTTATTTGGATTATGAATTAAATGTATTATTATTATTATTATTATGTGGCCTATGAATTTCTAGAACGTCATCTTGGTGGTTTTCCATCCTCTCCTTGCTATTGTTCTCACATGACATCTTCCATGTAGTTGATAGAGCTTCATGTTTATTAGTTTGTCTGTGTTTTCACATGTTTATCGCCAGAATCTTCATCTGCCGGAGAGTAGCAACATTTCTTGTGAACCCGGCGATATGGTAGCTCCAGAGCCCTTCTCTATCACTCTATCCACCACTACGTTGCATAATGTCTCAAAGGTCTGTGATGTTTGGGAAAGATTAAGTTTAGAACACAGCCTCGGGTCGCAGCACTCTCACACAACACTTATTGCAGTGAAGCTCTGCTTGTTTAAATTTAGATTTAGGAAGTTCATGCTCAGCCCCCTATTTCAGTGACATTATAAAAACAAGCCTGCATAAGAAATGTTTTAGAAGATGCAAGGCCTGCCCCTTGGGATGACAAGTACTTTTTAAAGTGCATCTGCATCGTATATAAAGAAATCACGACCCCTAGTCATCGGAACCAGCCCCTTTGTGTACACCCTCACATAAGAAGCTACACATTCTAATAGTAGTGTATAAGATAGTAATAATGCAAGATATTTTTGTCATTTGAGATTGTTGAATTATTCATGAAGTCATGAATTATTTCTGTTACTTTGCTGAAAGTAATGGTAGAGCACTCATTGAATCCCAACCAGCAGGATTTACCTAATCTTACATATCTTCTATGACATTGGGATGATCGAGGAACTCTCCTGTTACATCTTCAGGTGTGAATGTTTCTAAGTTTCTTCATTGACTGAAAACTCTGAGAATTGTCAAGTATCTAAGTAGCAGCCATGATCAGCTGTTTGTATTCTCTAAATGCCCTGCAAGGGTGAGTTATTGTATCCTCTCTATCTGCTTTAGTATAGGATACACTTGACCTTGCTTCGTGAAAGGAGATCCTGCCGTCCCATTATTCCTTACGGCAGAAGTATTAAAATCGGGGAACTACAACTATCACTAACTAAAAAATCAAATGTTTATAGCTTAATTTTCAAACTTTTTGAATATGATATAGATATGAAACCTAACATAAGTTACAAGGTAGCCACATAAATTGCATCGTCAACAATGCAAGAAAAATTAAGAAAATAATAGTTTATACTTTTATTATTAAATTTTTCTGCATTTGACTCATCCATGAGGCAGAAGTGGGCAGCCGCACTTTGAAGCAAGTGGTGAACATATTGGATACAGGTTCTTGCTTTAAGGACCTTACAACATGGTTGTAATTATTATAAATAATAATAATAATACAATATATTAATAACGCACTTAACATTTGAATCAAATCTGAAAGTGCTACAATGTAAAAGCAGATAAAATCATTAATAAAAAAAATATAATAATTATAAAATAAAAATATGACCAAAAAGCAGCAATGTTAATTAAAAGTTATAGGTTCTGCTAAAAAGGAAAGTTTTAAGTCCTTTTTTAAAAGTCTCAGTCGTCAGATGCCCCTCGTCTCTGGGCATTCCACAGACGAGGGGCAATTGAACAGAAGGCCCGATCACCAATGGTTTTGAGCTTAGTCCGCGGAAGGAGAAGGTGGTTTTTGATTGTGTAGAACGGAGAGATCGTATTGAGGACAGTGGGGTGAGTAGTTCTTTCATGTAGGGGGTTGCATTGCCATGGATGGACCGGTGAGTGAGGAGAGAGATCTTATAAGCAAAAAGAAGGCTACCTTCTGATCTCCCAATCCGCTCTACACAATGAGCTACAGCCTGAATGAAGAAGGATGGCAAGTTAAGAAAAAGAAGTGAGATACGATGCTTGAGGGCTGGCCAGAAATAAGACCCAAGAACGGATCATCAGAATTATTAATAATGAAGCGCAGTGAGGATACAGACGTTTCATAGAGGATATTTGATATGTGTTTTCAGGGGCAGTCAAGTTAGGATTCCATTTCCACAGTTTTTATATCCCATTCACGTCCTCTCCTCTCTGTCTGCCGTTTGTCTTGGTTTTGAGAACAATGTACACCCAGAAAGAAAAGTTAGGATTCATAACCTGAACCTTCTTGCATTGCAGTAAGCAGTCCTAACCACCACACATCTTAAGGAAAAATTATCAACACAAATTTAAAAAAAAAAACTAATTTACCTTCAATGACGATAATGCCATTTCTAAACATTCTGAATCTTGCACAAGGACACAGATGAGTCAGTTTTGTCTGACGTGGATAGAGCTTAAACTCTATCACAGTAATTAATAGTGGAATGACGATGGAAAGTTCAAATATACCTAAAATGTATGAATAAGCATCGTAAATAAAACAGTTACGCAATGCACACCTTTAGGTTTCCAACAACAAATGTCTGAAATTTCACTCAACTGTATCCAGCATCAACTTTTTACTGTAATTTCACCACAGAAGACTCATGCTGGTGATATTAATAATCACAGTCATATTGTGATCAATCATATTTTCTCAGTGCAGCATTTCCTAGAAAGTTCACAATCGACACACACCTAAAAATATTGTTTAATGACCTTTCCCCCATCATAGTATAACAGATGTAACAGACATGGTTTTGATAGAAACTAAAGCTGACCAGTAATAATATTGTTATTGTTTGTGATTGATCCTTGCATAGGACAGGAGAATTGCATGGTTCTCCGATATAACTGGGTTCTACCTGCTGCTGGGTCCTGACTCAGTCATTGCACATATTTAGTGAATCCAGTCTGCTTACTCACAGTTTGAAATCTCCCAGCCTCTAAAGTGCTTCCAAGAAATCTCACAGCAAGAGGTTGAGGATATCATCCGGGCGATGAAACCCTCCACCTGTGCCCTCGACCCCTTTCCTACAGACCTAGTGAAAACTAACATTTCTTCCATCAGTTCCCTGATTACCGCTGTAATAAACCAATCCTTCCACGCTCGCTTTGTTCTATCTGGCCAAAGTTCCAAAGTTGCCATAATCAGACAACTCCTCAAAACACCATTTCTCAATTTCTCAGAAGTTTTTGCAAATTACAGGCCCATTTCCAAATCCCATTCTCTCCAAGTTCTGGAAAAAGTGGTTGCTGCCCACCTCAAGGACCACCTCAAATACAACAACCTCTTTGAAACCATTCAGTCTGGTTTTCGCTTCGCCCACAGCACAGAAACAGCTCTGCTTAGAGATACAAATGACGTACGGATGGCAGCAGATGCTGGTTCACCTTCCCTCCTGATTCTCCTTGATTTGTCTGCTGCCTTCGACACAGTTGACCATGGAATACTCCTACACCGCCTACATCACACCATTGGACTCACTGCCACCGCCCCAAGCTGGTTTCAATCCGACTTCACCGACAGAACAGAATACATTTCCCTTGGAAGTTCAAGTTCCCGGACACACACCGCCACCTGTGGGGTCCCCCAGGGATCAGTCCTTGGCCCCATTCTCTTCATACTGTACAGCCCCCCCTTGGCCGTGTCATCAGTTGATTTGGACTCTCATTCTATTGCTAAGCTGATGACACGCAAATGCACATGAAAACGGACACATCCTCCTCCCTAGCTTCTCCATCCTCATCGTCATCATCATCTCCCCAGTCAGCTCTCCACGCTCGTCTGATGGAGATAAAATTGTGGATGAAAAACAACATTCTCCAGTTGAACAGCTCCAAAACCGAAGCTATTTTAACTGGCACCCCACATCAGACCCAGTCTTCCTCCATAACCAGTATTACCTTCTCTGGTCACGACATTCCCCTCCCTTCATCAGTCACCAACTTCGGCGTAGGATTCGGCCCTGAACTCACTTATGAATCCCACATCAAACACATCTGTAAGATCTCCTTTCACCATCTCTAATATTTCCAAACTCCGTTCTTCACGCGTTTGTCTCCTCCAGACTGGATTACTGTAACCCACTTCTCATCGGGATCCCTGATAAAAGTCTTCAAAGACTTGAGTATGTTCAAAACAGTGCTGCAAGGATCCTGATGAGAGTTTGTACACATCACCCCCGTACACGAACACATCACCCCCGTTCTTTATTCCCTTCATTGGCTTCCCATCTCCACTAGAATTGATTATAAGATCTCTCTCCTCACTCACCAGTGCATCCATGGCAATGCACCCCCCTACCTGAAAGAACTATTCACCCCACTAACCTCAACACGATCCCCCCGTTCTACTCACTTATACCGCTTCTTCCTTCCCCGGACTAAGCTCAGCACCATGGGTGATGGGGCCTTCTGTTCTGCTGGCCCTCGTCTGCTGAATGCCCTCCCTGACCGCCTGAGGGCTCCACAGATGACAGAGACTTTTAAAAATGGACTTAAAACTTTCATTTCTAGAAGAACCTATAACTTTTAATTGACATTGCTGCTTTTTGGTCATATTTTTATAGAATTATTATTATTTTATTTTTTATTGAAGCTCTTATCTGCTTTTACCTTGTAGCACTTTGAAATTTGATCCAAATGTAAAGTGCGTTATAAATTAATGTATTATCATTATTATTATTATTATTAAAAGTCATCTCCAACTATCAAGCAATAAGCGTATCTGCCTACTTATTTGTCATCTCACTGAACATGTTTGTAATGTACAAGTTAAAATCAGGCTTTCTTTAATACTGGGATGAGCAGAAGCAGGCGCTTCTGCTCATCCCAGTATTAAAGCAGGCATGATTCTGCTCATTGTGAGTCTGCATTGTGAGTCTGTTTCTCTGTTTCCTCTTAATAGTGTTCATTAAGAACATTAACTCGCAGGTTTATGTGCTCACAAAGATGGACCTACGTTTTTGTACAAGTGGTTTCAAAGAGGGAAAATCTGCTTCATTCACAAAACTCCACAAATGAGCAGCCCCTGCTTTTAGTTCAGCTTTGAGAATGCTGTTTGTCTGCAACTCCACTATTTCACTGCCCAGAGCAGCACGGTTAAAGGGGCAGAGCTGTGTGATAATGGGAGTGAGAGAGGATACATCCACATGGAAGGGGTTTTCACTGAAGATCATTTAAATCACTGTACCTGGATTCAAATTCCCTCCTCAGCTCCTTCAGAACATCAATAAATCCTCTGTGGCTGAAGTGCTGCTGCAGGGATTGGTCATCTGTGATGACAGCTCTGAGTTTTGGAAAGTGAATGAACTCTTTAGCAAGTATATATAGGCCAGTTATTTTGTCCTGGAATGCTCTGATTGTGTTCAAGATTTTCCTTTGTAGTTTGTCCCTCCCTTGAAGCAGCAAGCTCAGAGCGTTCATGTAACTGGTAATGTCATTAAGAAAGGCCAGCTGCAATATCCAATGTGACTCTACCAACTGTGGTTCGTGTTTCCCCCTTGCTGTCCAGAAAAGTTTTAATCTTGGGAAGAAGCGTTCAAAAAGCGTTTGAGCACTCTACACTGGGACAATCGTCCCACCTCGCTATGCATAACCAAGTCCGCATACTCTGTGTCATTTTCTTCAATTAACTGCCGGAACTGTTGGTGGTTCAGAGCTCTGGTGACGATGAAATTCACCACACGCACAGCCTACTGCATGACGTTCTGGAATTCATTATTTCTAAGTTTTGATACCAGTGACTCCTGATGTATGATGCAATGGAGTCTGATGAAGCTGGGTATGTCCTCTTTTTTTTTCATGAGCCCAATAAGCCCCGTCTCCTTGCCTCACATGCTTGGGGCGCTATCCGTGCACACATAGATAGACTTGACCAATTGACTTTTCTTTAATCAAAAAATGTGATAAGTGCATTCAGAATGTCCTCACCTCTCGTCTGACCAAGACGTGGAAGCAGTCCAACATTTCTTATTGGAAATAATTTTTTCTTTCTGAAACCCTCCCACAGCTGTGATGCATCTATCACGTCGATGCTTTCGTCCACCGCTATGCTGAAACATGGTGCCACTGACTGTTCTGCGACTAATCGCTCATTTACATCTTTACCATTGTAAAGATGTAAACGGAAAACCATTATGTCCGCTTCACAATGGTCGAAGTGGACATTTGTTCAATGTTTGGACAATCATTTTATTTCTTTCATGATTGCTTCCTTTTTTCTCAAAATCCGTGAACAATATATCTGCTGATTCAAAAAAGGAGTTTTTTACTGAGCAAAAATACATGCGATCTCAAAAGATGCCTCTGCTCATCCGTAGTAGTTGTTCCTTTGGATGAGCTTTTTTTGCTCACAAAGCGAAAATAGATTTCACTCTTATAGGTGCTTTTAGAAGGAGCTTTTTTCGGAAAAGTCCGTAACTTCCAAACCATAACTCAAATTGTGTCTATTTTTGTATTTATTCAGTTTTTTAACAGTATTTATCATTGTTATCTTAGGGCATATTACTGACTTCATAGAAATACTGTAGTTAGTTAGAGCGTATGATCCTAAGTCTTTATAAACTCTATTAAATAATGTTCAATGTACAACTGTTGAAATAAGATTAAAGACTAATATTTAAGCATTTTACCATAAAAATGTTTTTCCGGTTAGCTGGAAATACTAAACTTTTTTGGAGATTATGAGCTTTTGAGATATTTTCAAAAATCTTTGAACAAACAAGATCTTCAACTGCCAAAAAACAAGTCCCTTTATGTCACTGAATAGTTACTTGTTCAGTGATTGTCTCTTGGATCAAGTACAATGATATATTTTGACTAGAAAGGAGAGCAATACTCTTGGTAGGATTTTTTGTTTTTTATTGTACTTCTACTTTGATACATATTTTCCCAGTAAGGTATACATACTTTTACTCACTCGTAAATGACTCGTAACCGATGTGAATACTTAATGCACCGATATTAAAAGATTTCCTGGACCTTCCTACATTTATCAATTAAATTCCCAAAAAGTCGCATCTTCATGGTCGCCGGTGACGGCGGTCTCTTCTTACAGAATTTGACTCCATGGAAGTTAAGTACTCATCCACTCATTGGAAGGAGGGTGGTTCAATCCAAGGTCCTTAGATTAGATTAGATTAGATTAGATAACCTTTATTAGTCCCACAATGGGGAAATTGCAGGGTTACAGCAGCAGAGCATGTTACAGAATAAAATACAGAATAACGGAATAAAAGTAAAGTATGTGCAAATAAATTAAGGTAAATGTACAGTTGTACTTGTGGTCAACACGTCATATAAAAGTGTCCATGAGAAACTTAACCCTAATTTGCTTGGCCACCGTACAGGGCTGTCCATTGTTCCTCAGGGATGGGTTGAATGCAGAAACCCAATTTCACTGCTTTGTTCTGCAAGTGTAAAATTATATATGACAAGTATACAAGATCTTCTTCTAAAAGCTGCAGCACAGTGTAGATGAAGGCACTGGATCAAACCCGAGGTGCACTGCTTCTACCTGTTACACTCCTCAACTGAAACACACACATAGACGACGACAGGGATCTCTCATATCCCAATTAGGCATGCATACTTAGACTCCAGAGCAACTACCCATCCAGGAAGAGACAGCGTCTGTGCAGCAAGTCACGACATTGTCAGAGGCTGGCAAACAGAATTCGATTTATGGCCTAATAAGCAAATTTTTGTCCTTCTCTGTGTTCCCAAAGCTACACAGCATGAAAGAGGGGGGTTCATCTATAAAGTGGAAGTTGTCTATAAAACACAGAGTGACCACATTCTCACATTGGTGTCGGAGGAAGTGGGTTAAAGTCAGACTGATGTGATTTGTGGCCAATGAGTCACTGGAAGCTTGACAATATTTTTTGGTTGTTATAAAATAGACTTGTTAAGTCACTTATGCCCTCCCATTGTTTTGTTTATTGTGTCCCTCACCTACCATTTCTGACTTTAAGTTCCCTGTGTGTTGTCTCTCAATGTTGATTATCTCCTTTCTGACCAAATACAAAGGGATTTAGGTTGAACAACACATACCAGCAAGTGTCAACCAACATTCACAGCTGGGTTACAGGAGCTGCAGATTAAAGACTGAAATGCTCTATTAACTAAACACCCACCAATACTAATGACTTAGTTTTACTCTGAGGAGTAGTGATGTGTGTCTGTCATTGGCCCTTTTAACCCAAAAAAACCCAGACCCATTTCCTACTTAAAATTAATTATGGGGTATATAATATTTTCAATTTTAACAAGTTAAATACCATGTTTTTATATAATGTCCCTGGTTTTGTAAATAACAAACACTCACAAAAAATTTATTTTCTACACACTATATCATTACATAGTGAATTAATAAACATTACAGGATCTGAGGTTGTAATGACAAATTCCCTGTAAAACATTTTTAAAATTGATGGAAATTATTTTATCACAGTAGAAATTATGATAACAGAACAACAGTTAAAATACAAAAAAGTCCCTAGTGAGGCACAAGTGTTGATAAATGGGACACAGGTGTCACCATGGGTTCTTATGGGTTAAGATGACATCAAATCAGGAGTTAACGCAACCTCTCTCCAGTTTTGTGGACGAACAAATTAGTAAAAAGGTTGTGTGACAGGAGGAGAGCATATATACACACAATATTTTACAAAAAAATATATAGTATAGTATATATATAGTGATTCACTGAAATTATTGTTAGCTGTTAGCGATGGTTCTGGGTTGCACAAACCGGTCCAGTAAGGATAGGGAGTCTGTTTTTGTCTTACTGTCAGTGTTTATGTTCGAGGACACCAAACAGAGGAGTTGTTTCAAAATCACCGTTAAAAAACGTCATTATCTGTTACTTGCTAATCTTAGGGAAAGTTTTGAGATCAACTTAGGACAGGTCTGTTTATTTTGATCACAATAATTAAGTAGTTCTAGGCTTTCTTTCTCGCTATGTGATAGCCCTATAACGAACTGGCAGCTTGTCCAGCTGGTGCCCCGCTTCTAGCCCAATGTAAATTTGTTCCCCCCCACTAGTACACTCGTGATTTTGATTTCAACGAGGACTTTCCCTTTTAAAATAAAGGATATAATTATAAACAGTCGAGTGAATGAATGACTAACGGAAGATGTTGGAGTAAAGGCGTCTTATTCCATTCAGGTGTCCGGCTAAATGTTTATGTACTCAGCTGATTACCTGTGCAGTGAACTTCTGGTAGGTTGAGACCATGTATTTAGGTCTACACCCTTTTTCTGAGAGTCATGCTCAACAACTGGAGCCTCAACCTGCTGATCTGGTGGTAAAAGATTGGCAAAGAGTGAGACATCAATTCTGAAGACTTTACCTGCATATTCCCAGCTATTTTTGAATTAGCTCAAAGAAGCACAAATGCTTGAGAAAAAGCGGCTGTTTCGTCCTGAGTAAACGATGTATATTGGAAGCATGCGTGTGCTTTTGGTCGAGGAGAGTTGTCTGACTAAGCAGTCGTAATTTATAATGACAGAGGGCTTGGCAGCAATTATTTCTGTGTTAAAGCCCATCGCCCACTGAGACGTAAAGCCTGGCTGATTTGCTTAAAAGCTGGATGAATGGACAGTGTGTGTGTATGTCTGCATGTGTGTGTGCGTGTGTGTGTACGTATGTTTGTACGTGTGTTTGTATGTGTGGTTGGTATTGGTGAGCAGCAGCAGGGGATTGTGCTCCTGGTACCGCAGTGTCCCTGCAAACAGCTGACCTGTTTTTTGCGATTTGATGTGAGGAGTTGCAGGTCGTTGTTGGGGGTTTCGTCTGGTATTAGTGGGAACAGTTCCCATTGTAAACACAAGTTGTTTGAATGATTATTGTCTCAGCATGATGTCTCTATCTCAGAGAATTGGGGAAAGTGCTACACACTGAGGGTACATGGACAAAAAGATTTCTGTTATAATTGCTGCATGAATAACTAGTCAAACTAGTCTGCGTGTAACTAGTCATCATGGATTAAAAATTGAGAAACTGTGATGCACAGTTTCTATAAAGGTATGCCAAGCAGTGCATGGTTACTGAACCTGCATTCTGTGTTTCAGTGTTAACGTTGATGGTAAGTGTGACGCCAAGTCTGAGCAAAGTTGTCAGGCCCCTCTTGGCAACTACATTTGGCACGGACAGGTAGCCCGGCCAGGGCCTGGCTGGTGGGATTGCCTATCATTATGGTATGGCCCATTTTATCTTTAGTTTATAAAACATCTCAAAGATTAGGTTCAGAATGATATGCTCAGTCTCCTATTGGAGATCACAATGTGTGGAAGCAGAGTTAGCTTGGCAGGATTCTGGTATACATTCTAGTGTAGCAGCATGAGTCAGATTAGTACCAGAGGAAACATGTTATTTAAAAAAAAGATAATTTAAGTCAAATATGTCGCATTCCATCATTTGCAGTACTGTCACAAGTGCTACACTTGTGACAGTGTACTAATACTGGTGATATTAGTCCTTAGGCGACACTAGTCCACCGGCGACACTGGTCCAAGGTGATATTAGTCCCCGGGTGACACTAGTCCACGGGTGACACTATTCCACGGGTGACACTATTCCACGGGTGACACTAGTCCACAGGTGACACTAGTCCACGGGTGACACTAGTCCACGGGTGACACTAGTCCACGGGTGACACTAGTGACACCAGTCCACAGGTGACACTAGGGACACTATTCCACGGGTGGAATAGTCTTTATAAATAAAGACACATGTGAGCTGATGCACTCACTGACAGTAATGTCAATTGAATATGTAAGATAAGGTAATGTGCAGTATTTTTATACTGTTACCTTGCTGTTGAGTTCAACTGCAGTTCAATTTCATGACATGAAACTGTCTATACAGTATACCTCTAAAGGTATACATATTATAAACTTTATACAATGGGATGAATATTTTCCACCACAACCATCACATCTACCTCCCTCAATGAGTCTCTGACACACACACTTGCACCTTGCACACTACTGAACTCACCTACAATAGACATGTCAATATCAAAGCTGGATCATGGAGAAATGGAAGAGGGTTGTCTGGTCAGCTGCTTACCTGGGTAAGAGATGGTGCATTGTGGGGGAATTCAAACCACACATCCCTAATGTCAGTGACCTCTTTCAGACAGGTTATGCTTCTTGCCAAACTTTAACAGTTGTTCAGGAATTATTTCATGACCAAAGCAAGTTCAAGGTGTTGACTTGGCCTCCAAATATCCCAGATCAAGCAGCTGTGGGATCTATAAGTGGATGAAAAAAGTGAGATCCTTGGCGATCCCACCAAATTGCACACAGGACTAAAAGAATCTACTGCTTATTTACTGGTACCGGATACCACAATACACCTTCAGAGGTCTGCGGTATATCAGGGCGGATTTGTGTATACTTAATTGCGCAACTTTTAGTTGATAAAATGAAATTTTTCCTTGATACATCATTATATTAGCGAAGTTTGTCTGTCATTCATATTAACACTCTCTCCTGTCAGGCTATTGGAAGCACGGAAATAACATTTCAACCTTCAAATTAGAAAATGCTGATGTGGGCTCCTTTTAACCATCTTCATTTTTTTTCCCAGGAGTCTACACCTTCGGCCTTTTTACTGTTGACATCTTCGTCAATGCGGGCCAGGTTGTGACCGGTAACCTGGCACCTTACTTTCTGACGGTGTGTAAGCCAAACTACACAGCGTTGGGCTGCCTGCAGGCTCTGCGCTACATCAGCCACCGAGAGGCCTGCACAGGAAACCAGGATGATATTCTTTACGCACGCAAGACTTTTCCATCCAAGGAGGCTGCACTCGGTGTCTATGCTGCACTCTACCTGGCTGTAAGTTACCCTGCTGCTTTTAATGTATATAGACTGTCAATCAAGGGCAACACTCATTCAACTGAACATTTTAGTCAAACTGAGACTGATATTCAGTCACTGGAAAATGGGTATTGGAATGGAAATGGGTTGGTGGGGATTTCTTTTTACCACATGCTGTTAATCCTTTGAATGGGATTAAGAGTCCTCTTCGGGGGTGATGGGAATGAAATGGACAGGTGGGTGGGGGTCGCATCAGCAGTAATTCTAGAAAAACTTTCAATAACATTAGCAGTCAGGCAGCACAGACCACCGCAAAAGCTGCAGAGTGGGTGTATGAATGGACGCTACGCTACCTGAACAGAATTATTTTACCAAAAAAGACTTAAAATAAAATATATAAATATATATTTATATATATAAAAGTCAAATAACTTCCTAAAAACATTTCTTACCCATCAGTTGAATTGTCACTTCACGGTAAAGGTACAGTAGGCTGATCAAAAAAAATGTTTCCATTAAATACTAATTTCTTGACAAATTGTTGCTGTCTTTAAGATTTATTTAATGTTATATCAATGTTTACATCAGGGGAAAAAATGCATAAGTATGATCTTTGTACCGTCCTAAAAGATGTCTGACCAAAGGATTTCTCATTTTAGGGTAAAATTATAGTGTCTTGGATTAAATTAATAAATGACTGAAAGAAAAAAATATGCAAATCAATAATATTTCCATCGTTTCTTCTTGGTGAGGACATTCAAAGTTCTAACTGCAGTGTCTGCAATGGTCTTGTCAGTCTCTTAGGTTTCTAGTCTTCACCTCACAAATCCTTAGCCTTAATCCCACGGCCAGGTTTCAGGGAATGCAGTTTTTCCTGCTGTTTGTAAGGATGAGTGTTTTAGCTGTGTGGACATCATGAAGTACAGAGGTGCACCATAGAACGGTCTTAACATTGACATTAACATTGACTGGTCTGTGGAACTAGTCACTGTAGAACTAGTCACTGTGGAACTAGTCACTGTGGGACTAGTCACTGTGGAACTAGTCACTGTGTAACTAGTCACTGTGTTACGTTCAAACAGATTCTCAGATGAGCTTCTGCATCTCACTCAAGCTCCCCAGCTTAAGTGGAATCTGCAATATATTTTATCTATGTAAAAATATGTTTTCTTTGTCAAATTTTCATTTTTCCTCTTTCAAATACACCAATTGTGGCTTGGTTACTTGCAGCCGACGCATTAAACTGCTGTCACATTTCCCATTTTCTTCATTTGGCTGCATGACCGTGGTCAACAGTGCATAAACAATAATGAGTGCTGGGGGTAAGAACAACGGCTAGTTAGAATGATTGCTCCTCGGGCAACAACAGTTGTTTAGTGATGCTTTGTGGCAGAACTAGGGCCAAATGTGAAAGCCAGATATGGTATGAAGTAAAGTTTAGTCGCTAGATCATACGAGGTGGAGAACAGTCAGAGCTTGGCAGATGGCACATGGGCATATGGATCACATTTCAGAAAATCCTAAATTTCCTGGCTATAAAGTAAAGGGCATTTACATGGGCTGTCAGCGTTTGGCAGCCTATAACCAGTTTGTGTCAGGCTGGCCTTCCCGTCCGTAGCGGCAGTAGTTTGTCATGTAAATGTGTTACTTTTACTAAAATTTAGTCCAGTTGTTTCAAGGACAGCAATTGAATTGTGATGTTTTAAACATGTGGTAGATGTGTTGCATATTTTAAGACCATTACATACTTGCATTGGAGAGACAACATTACCTCAAAATGATAAAAAATTGTAAAAATTTTAATGATGTTCTAATGCAAAAGCAGTTAAAAAAAAAAAACTCCATATAAATCAATAATAATCCTTTGACGCTGTTTTTTAGACCGCTCCTTTTTTGTTAGTCTTGTTGGTAAGCACTGATGGTAAAACTGTCTTTACTGTCCTGTCCATACAGGACTGGATTATGCAAGGCATCAAACCCATAAGAACCCATGGTGAAACCTGTGCCCCATTTACCAAATCTTGTGCCTCACTAGGGACATTCTTGTCTTTTAATAGGTGGAACAAGATGTTCCGCTGTGGCTACCCCTAATGTAACAAGTCTAAATAACAAGAAGAAGAAAAACTGTTTAATATTGTTAATTTTTGCCGTGATAAAATAATTTTAGGTAATAAAAGATTGTTTTAGGATGAATTTAGTCATTTCAAGTCATTTATTAATTTACTATGTTAACCAAAGTTTTTCTTTACCGTCTATTGGGCCAAAAATGTCCCCATTGAAATTGAAAATTTTGATTACATTGACATCGGTTAAAAAAAAATTGTTCCATGTTGTTAGGCTTCAATTCTATCATCTTTACTTCAAGATAGTCTTTTTACATTTTGTAGTCATTTTCTATTTATTTATTTGCCCATCGGGATAGTACAAGCTGTCATACACCTTAAAATGAGTTACAATATGATAGTATTAAGTCAGGACAGATGTTAAAAAAAACATCAGTAAAAGTTAATGATATGTGTATGTATTTTATGCTGATCCCGGGAAGAGACACGTCTTCTAAGGTAATGACATGATCCACAGTGTTGACTATATCAACAAAAAATTCCCCAAAGAATAAATTTAATGGAAATTAGCATTGTGTGTGTGTGTGTGTGTGTGTGTGTGTGTGTGTGTGTTTGTGTGTGTGTGTTTCAAAACCAGGGGGCTTGTATAAAATACATGGTCTTTAACTAGTTCAAATTCAGAAAATTATTAACCCTACAGTAATTTTTAAGGAAGAAATGGCTTAATGTTATTTTTCGTGTAAAAAGAGCCAATGTCAAAGATTTATCAGTGCTCCTCAGAGTAGTACTAAGTGGTGAGCATTGGTCCGTATTTAGGTATTAGACCCTTTCAGTCACTTAATCTACAATTCCTGTAACCCAGCTGTGAATGTTGGTCGTCACTTGCTGATCTGCTGTTGCTTCACGGCTGCATCTCCTCTGGCGTACCCTTTTGAAACCAGATCACAGTTATAAATGTGAGCTTCACATGTGCAGATAGCAATCTTCAGAGGCATTCAGAAAAACCAGAGACAAGTTTGTGACGTACAATGGGATGCCTGAGGATATAAAAAAAAATTGCTGTATCGCCTAAAAGTAACAATGAGAGACTTACAATTTAGTTACAATTTAGTAATTTATCACTCTAAATTGTAACTTTAGCTAATTTCCATGATTCTTTGAGAGGAACCAATCCAACTCTTGCTTAGTTGCGTGAAGCTGAGCCATCCACAAAGAGATTGAGGTCGGGATTTTCCAGGCCAGACATTTCAAGCAGAACATTGTTTTCAGAATGTTCTGCCTTGAGACACCTTGTTGACAAATGTCAAGTTGTGAAAAATCAATGACACAACATACAGGATAAGAGTCAAATCAGAGTAACTAACAATGCCAGACGAGGCCATTAAAAAATATTTTTTCAGGTGATGCTTTTGTCTTAAGGCATGTTTCTAAAAAAAACAAAAAAAAAAAAAAAGAAAAAAACAATGATACTGCTCCGTAAACACTGAAATTATGTTATACGGCAATTTCAGGTTGCATAACTAAAAACACGACTTTCATTTTTCATATCAATCCCATGGGAAATTATTTGATTTTGTAATGTTGCTCCAAGCAAATAGCGGTCATGAAAATTCATTGTCAGTCAATGAGGCATCTCAGAAGTTGAAGATTTTTCAAGTATATCTTAATAAAACAATCCCATGCCAAATTTATGTTAAAGAGTTATTGATCACTGTAATCATTCTTCCTGTCTGAAAGGACCATGAATAAATATCTTCAGAGTACAAATACACTGCAAATGATTATAATAATTAATATATAATAATAATAATAATAATAATAATAATAATAATAATAATAATAATAATAATAACAGTTATTGCTAGTTCTGATAGAAAGGTGTCTGAACACGCAAAGAGGTTTTTTGGCAGCATAAGTTTACAGGGGACATGTGTCCTTTTAAGTATGTTTAAAAGCAGGTATGGCCCTGATACGTCATCTGTACCAGGCGGGGTATGGTTAGCATAGGAAAATGTACTGAGCTCCCTTCAAGAGTAAATCATTTTTCCCAATGAAAAAGTACAAGGGGAAAAAATATGAAATGTGAATTTAAGTAGAGCATCTTTTTCTTTCATCTGTTCTCATTAGTGATTGCCAGGACCGACACTACAAGTACACTGGTTTGTGATCCCTTTGTTTGTTGTTGAGTTAGACTTAAGTAGAACATGATAACATACAAATATATGCCATTTCATTTCAGAATGTCTACTTCTCCCAGCAGATTGATTACTGCTTCTGGTATTGTATGAGAATGACGAAGGATTCCTCTGCAACTCTGACTGTATTTACATCATTTATACATGATCAGGAAATGTTTATACATTTTAGGAGGAGGCTAACATTACTTTATTTTTGTACTTTGGAAATCATTATTTCAAGCACTTCCATCTAATAACAAGATTACATTTTGGTCAGCAATCACACATTCTTTAATCCCCGGACATCAGAGCTGTAGCATATTTTTGCCAATTCGCTTCGGATAATTTCTTTCAGCATAACTCACAAATCAAACCTTTCCAGACGGACTCTAATCCTTAATGATAGCCTTTGATTTTTTTTGTGTCAGAGAGCCAGCGTCTGCCGGAGTAGCCATGAGCGATGTATGCATGGATTTGGACCGTCATCAACTCCCTGCATGATGGTGAAAGCAGATTGCATCTTTTATCTAGGTCATTTTGCAAAGGCCATTGTGCGGACACAAATTATAGGACATGCATGCAGTTTGCAGACATACTCCCCACAGAACAGGGTGCATGCTTCCATGAAGAGATAATGACTGCTCCTCTTAAAACTTCCATTATCTCGGTCTTTGCACCAATTCCAGTCCAACACAACCGTCAAGCTTTCAATGATTTTTCAAAATTAGGTTGTTATTACAACATTCAAACGATGTAACGATATAACAGCAATGAGTCTCCGGACTGGTAATTATAATGTGGCCGTGGCAACACTCAGAGGTTGTGTAATTTTTAGCTGCAGTCAGAAACCAGTAGGAATAATTTGGCTCAAAACCGTCCCTCCACAAACCATGGCACTTTATTTCTTTATTTCTAATCAATATCTCTTATTGTTTTATCTATCATTATTTTTTGTTGTTATTGAAAGCATTTCATTCACCAGTTTGATTTCAGATGCATGAAATCACAACAAACATAGCACATATTTTTGAAGAAGCAACATTTCTCCACAAGGGCAACACTTGTCCAGCTGCTGTCTGGTAGCCAAACATAACACTGATGATACTTATTAGCTCATATTTGGGCATCTACCTAGATTTTTACTGTGTTTGTATTTACAATGCTTGATTTTGAGAAACCACTATGTCACTGCCAAAATGTTGTAGTTTGTTGTAGTAGACTCCGAGGTACCATTTTTGTGAAATCTGGGGAAAAACAGATTTGATGAAGCACTTATCAAATGGCAAATGGCAGTACAGTGGCGCAACAAGAAAATACCAGATTCAAATGCAACTCTGCCGACCTTTCTGTACGGTGTTTGAATGTCTGCGTAGATTCTCTCCGGGTTGTCCGGCTTCCTCCATGCCATAATAGGTGAATGGTGACTCGTAGGTGACTGGTGGCCCGTAGGAGTGAATGTTACCGTGAATGGTTGTCTCTATGTGTCAGCCCTGGGATGAACTGGCGATTCGTTGGTTCCTGCCAAAGTTGCACAGATCTTTCACAAAACAACATGCTAAAGTACTCATATGCTGTCGCACCCACGTCATCTTTCAGTGATTATAATATTATGGCTGATTGGTTAAAGGCCATCTGTGAAAATGTTTTAAATAATTCTTAAGTAAATGGACATTCTAATAAATTACACAATGTAAAACTTTAAGTTACTTCAGTATTAGATTTAAATTTAAGGTATCACTTTTCAAAACATTATGTCCCTTTTTCCATATGTTGCTGGGAAATGAAAAATCCAGTCCCAAGGCCTAACATCACTGAGAATGCATGCAGAGATTGATTATGATGAATATATGAATGGTCTTAGCTTTCTGTGTATGATCAGATTGCCCAAGACTTGTGTTAATACGAGATTTAAATTAGGAGGGTTCTGGCCTAATCACACCCTCATGATAAGCTCTGT
Source organism: Lophius piscatorius (assembly GCA_009660295.1). Lineage (NCBI taxonomy): Eukaryota > Metazoa > Chordata > Actinopteri > Lophiiformes > Lophiidae > Lophius > Lophius piscatorius. The sequence goes on along the minus strand of VRLP01004251.1, from coordinate 9,125 downwards.
ATGTGTATCTTTGCAAGAAGGCCTTCCTTATCGATACTACAGGGCGCCTTTGAACTTGGCAGGCAAGTGGGGTTCATGTCTGAACCTACAAGGGACAAGGAGCTTAGCCTTGTCTCCACGGGTTTGAAATTTCAAGCATCACTCTCCATTTAGATGACAGCCTGGTGATTTAGAGAGCGTGCCAGCAGCTGCTAATACCTAACATTAAATGGGAAATATAGGAATGAGCTCGTACCCAGGCTATGAAATGTTTGCAGAGGCTTTTGAGAAAAATTATGTTGACCAGAGAAATCTGAGGTCGAATGAGGTGCAGCAGAGAAATATTGAAGTATGGAAGGATTAAGTATGTGCGTCTGTGTGTGTGTGCGTGTCTGTGTGTGTGCGGGTGTGTGTCTGTGTGTGAGTGTGTTTGAGTGTGTTTGAGAAAGGTCAACTCGCAGGTGAATTCATGCATCTAAAACGGAAATTGATAGTATGTGACAGCTCATACAAAATACATTGACTCACAGACAGAACTCACCTTGACCCTGAGACAGACATACACACAGGCGCTCGCAATGACAGATCTAACAAAATAATAGTTGTCATAGTAATTTATAGTAATAAATCATGACTGCACGTGCCTCTGTTTTAAAGTGGGTGCTGACCTTAGATGGACCTTATATCCAAGCCAATATTCAACCTCCATTAGCACACGCCTCTTTCAGGAACAGAAAAAGCAATCAAAAAAACTAAATACAGTGCAGGTGCCCATTTTGCCACCAAAAATACCCTGAATCATCATGACTTGGACCTACTTCCAACACAACAATGTTCACTTGCTGCCTAATATATCCCACCGACTGCAAGTGGACATGTTATCCAGGCAATGGTTATTACTCTCCTCATCTGCAAATAGGGTTGGGTATTGCAATTCCTTTTCATAATGTGATATACTGTGTTCATTTGTATTGTATTGCAATATGTATAGCAATACATTGCGAAATTTTTATTCTGACAATACAAAACATTTAGCATATGCCTCATGTATTTACATTTTATGAAGGTAATAATTAATATTAACATATTTTATAATGTATGATTACAATCTCAACACATAACAACAATCAAAATCCTACGCTTTTTGATTTAACCAAACTTTTAAAGAGACTTTTTTTTTCATATGTTGCAATTCTTGAATTTTATCCAGATTACGATATAATCTCCCACCCCATGCAGGACACCATCTCTGCACTGGAGAGCTCCTTCAGCGATAGGCTCCTTCACCCCAAGTGTGTGAAGGAGCGATATCGCCGATCTTTCCTTCCTGCAGCAGTCAGACTCCACAACCAGCACTGTTAGCAACACACACACACACCTACACAACTACACACACACCTACCTCACTTGCACTTTGCACTATGGTACAATACACTTCCCAACATGTCAACTGTACATTTAATTTAATTTAATTGCACATAATGCTCTGTTATTCTGTTATTCTGTATTCTGTAACATGCTCTGCTGCTGTAACCCTGCAATTTCCCCTTTGTGGGACTAATAAAGGTTATCTTATCTTATCTTATCTTATTTTTGACATATAAAGTTCTATCTTGAGTTAAATATATTGTATGGGACTACTTGGCATCATAAAATGAAGTTATTTCAATAAAAGCCTTTGTTCTGTGTAGGGAATGTCTGTAAAAATATTTATTTTGATACACAATTGTATGGCGTTGACTGCAAACGTGAGTTGCAGTGTAAATCCGAATATGTTAACGTAATTTTCGGAAGGTACCAGTTTGTGTGAAATCGGAAGCAATACAAATTCACTCATAGCATATATACTGATATGCTGGTTTTGTCCATCCAACCCTACTTGTTAGTTATAATGTTATGACTGATATGTGTAATGTACTCTTGACAATCATATGCACAAACAAACAAGGCTAAAAAACCTAAAGATGTGTAACTGGGTGTTATTGGAGCAAAAGTGTTGGTTATGTCTATGAAACATCAATACAAAACATTTTTCCAGAATATATAAGAACGTTCATGCCTCGAAGATCAGGGGCTGAGGGTTTTTGGATTAATACTACAAAAATGGAACCTTTAGTACAGCAGCCCTAGATGGGCGGCTCACGGCCCGCGAGCTGCCTATCTGCGGACCCTGAGCTGAACGTGTAACAGGTGGGTTTACATGGACAGCCTAATTCTGATTAGATTCAGGAAAAGACGGCTAATAGGAAAGAAAATTGTCACTGTAAACACCCCTTTCTGAATGGAAAGAACCTTTCCGAATTATACTTCATTCCTTGGCAAGGAGGTAGTCTAAATTCTTTCGGAAAGCCTTTCCGATAGCCAGTCGCTGCATGTACATGTTGTATAAAGCTTTCTGTTTGAGTTGTATCTGCGCATGCCCAGCATCATGACGGAATGCTCTGCCAAGTTTTTGTCATATTTTAAATACGGCGACTTCAAATCAGTACCGGTCTGCATTGGAGAATAATTTTTTCATGCCACTTTGAAATATTTTAACATTTTTGGATGGTTAGATGGGCGAAAAGTCACTTCCACACATGCCCTCTTTGTCGTATTCTTCTTCTGGGCACTTGTTGGTGGTCGGCGCCTAAATCACCGAAGCATTATCTCCACCTTATGAACGGGAGTGTGGATCGTCTGTGTAAGTGTTTCCGATTAGGAGAGTCGATGCTTGTCGAGACCGGGTCGGAAAAGATCACAAGTCATGTAAACAGGCGACTGACAAATCTGAAATGTTTAATTCGGAAAGGAGAAAAGTGTCAAGCTGTCATCTTCAACATGCCAACGATGCACTGATAGGCTGTTACTGGGTCTGTTTGACACAAAAGAGTTTTTCATTGCAATCTGTTCCTGAGATCTTGATATATTTTACAAAAGCATTCTATGGAGGGTTCTGTTTTATTTGACTATTTATTTGAATTTATGTAAAAGTGGAAATGGCGTTTTATTTTATTTTAGTATGTAGTTTCTGTTGTTGTTTGAATGAAAAGGACATTTTGCTTTGAATATAACAGTATTATGGCTTTTGGCTTGACCGACTATAATAAATGGACCTTTGAATTGTTGAAAAAAAATTTGGGGACCTTTAAGATTTCTATTTGAGTATCCCTGCTTTTGTGGAATCACTGGGATATATAGCCATTTCAACTGCTATAACAAATACATGATAACAAAAGGATATGAGAATAAATTAATTGTACTGAGAGAGTAAGAGAGAGACATTTGATCCGGCCTTAGATAAGATGCATTCCAATGAAAAATAAAAGAAGGCCCTCGGAGGCTTTCTGCTGCCTCAAAACAGTAGATAAGTAGTTCAAGCCAAACATAGACATATTTATTCTGATCTTTATTTGTCTTTTTTATTCTCTCTGCGTCACCTACCTCCATTTTCTCCATGTTTCTTACCATGCCACTGAAATGAGGCCAGGTGGAGCGGGATATTCCCATTTCACATGGTCGTTGTGGAACAGAATGAATTCTGGGGTGCATCTGCTACAGCGCTGCAGGCTGTTTAGTGACATTTCAGCAGAGAAGCAGTGGAACAGCCAACAGTGTTCTCTCTCCTCCATGAATGATTCGCAATGGCAGTGGTGAATAGGAACTACATTTACTCGGAACAAATTTGAGGTAGTTGGGTTGCTGTGTTTGAAGTGAGCAGCAGAAGGCTGTAGTCACTTTGGAGTCTTGATAAAGATGGTGGTGACTGATGATTCTGCTTAGACTAATAAATGATGAGGTTGATGGATCTGGTAAGACTTTGTTGTGATGGGGAGGTTGTGGGAACGTGAAACAGCAGCATGAAACATCCTTCCATCCATCCATCGCTCCATTCTGTGGTACAAACTGCATTATCGTCAACTTCATTGACATTCATTCTTTTGTCCCAATCCATATTGTTGCATCTTCTTGTTGAGTGCTGTTGTGATATTCAGATTTATATTTTGCAGTAGCTGGAAAGATGGACCAGGAAACCAAGAAAGAGTTTAGTAACTTCAAGGACTTCAGTTTGGCTTTGTTTTAAGGTTATGTTAATCACTCTTCCACCTGCGGTTAGAGTGTTATGGCTGATTGGTGTATCCAGCATTTATGCTACCTTTTAGTTGGCCAAAATTATTAAATACATAAGTGATATATTTATATTCCTTTACCTTTAAGAAAATCTCCCTGTGGTGACCCTGGCGGTACATGTGGAATCAATCTAAAGTCTCCCTCTCCCTTTTCTTGAAGATGTACGTGACGTGCACGGTACAGGCAAAGGGCACCCGTCTGGCCAAGCCTGTGCTTTCCCTTGGCCTCGTTTGTCTTGCATTTCTCAATGGTCTAAATCGTGTGGCTGAATACCGCAACCACTGGTCGGATGTGATCGCCGGCTTCACCATCGGCACCGCCATCGCCACATTCTTGGTGAGTACCTAGTAGCCTCACAACCCAAAATAGTTAATCAGTTTCACTCCTCAATTAGTTCAAGGTGTCCATCCATAGATCTCAATCCACCATCTGTGGAATGTGCTGGACAACAAGTCAGATCCATAGAGGCCCCACCTTGTAACTTACATGACTTATAGATCGGCTGCTAACATAATGGCTGCAGATACTACAGCACAGCTTCACAGGTCAGGTGGAGTCAATGCCTCGATGGATCCGACCTGTTTGGCAATAATGGGGGCCCTAAACAATATTAGGCAGGTAGTAACAATGTTACGGCTGATCTGTGTTTACAAAAGCTTCTAAGTGCTCTGGTTGTCGGGGGCCATTTAGTGGCACAAATCAGGAATCAAGCACCTTTTTGCTGTAAGGCGACCACCATACTCCCAAGTGGGCTTTAAGACAGGACTAAGTTTCAAGGTATGTAATGTTGCCAAAAGTGGTGGAAACTGACGCTCTCTCTCTCTCTTTCTGTGTGTGTGTGTGTCTGTGTGTGTGCAATGTAGGTGGTGTGCGTGGTGCATAACTTCAAAGGAAAGCTACTGCTGGGTGAGGATCTACCAGCGGAGCAGCGGCCCAACTCTGCCATGCTGAATATGGGACAAATGGAGAGTCCTCTGGAGAAGTATATAGCTTCACAGGTACAATATACACACCTGTGCACGGCATAAAACTAAGTCCATGTCTTATATTAGACCCATATCAGTATATTGTCCCTCTCACAATGGTCGAAATATTAATTGTTTGAAGCTGATGGCCCCCAAATTGATACATACAACGGACTAATTTAACAGTCATTTTTCAAATCTATGAAGGGCTATATTGTATTCAGATAAATACTCTTTAACATATGATTAAATAGACATAGGCTTCAAAATATTATATATGAAATGGTTACATAGCCATTTTGGGGAGATTCCACAGACCCACATCACACATAGACAGAAACATCAAAATTTAGATTTCTTTGATGAACATTTTTTAAAAAGAAAAAGGTAAAAAGTCTAATGGATATTATATTATATTTATTCAAAGATATACTGCAATTTTTTGGGGGGGAAATTTTTTATGATTCCTTAGCAACTCAACCTAGCCAGATGATTCAGTTCCTAAATAAAATGTTTGACTTTTTAAATGATTCAGCACCAGGAAGATTGTTTTGAAAGTGATAATAAGAATTAATCCATGTAAAGAGCCTCGTATTTACATAAATAATAGATGGATATTATCTCAAAGTTGTGTTCTTTTCATCCATGGCTTCTAATAAAAGTAACGGTTTACAGTCTTAAACTTTTAATCCCACACTTGTAATCTCGCACACACACACACTGCCGATGCTGTAGGAGACAGGTGATGAAGGTGACAGCTCTTCCTACATTAAGAAACGCCTCCATACTGTCCTACGTTGGATAAAGGGTCTCCACTTGTTTAAGCATTTAAAAAAAAAAAGGCAACCACCTATGGTGTGATTTCAAACCGAAGCTCTGCCAGATTTCTGGCCAAATTTCAGCAGAACATTCTTCTTATTTCACATTTGACTTAAACTGGGGGGAATGCCTGATGCTGGTTTCAGATCTGGTCCTATTAGAAAACTGCAGAATATAATTAGATTTTAGCAGAACCTTCATACTATTTGTCCCCTGTCAAGTCTAGTGAAAGAATATACATTGATCCAAATGTGTTTCCATTATCATATTACAACTAAAATTGGAAATGATGTAAGATTACTCTACCTACATATGAAACGTAATATGTTCAGTTCAAACTCTGTAGCCATCAAAAAAAACATTCTTCTATGCTTAAACACCCAAAGTCTGCTCTATATAGAATACATGTGAAAAACATGGATGGTCAAAACGTGAAGAGAACAAATTCGTAGGCCTACTGATAAATAACAATTGAACACATATTTTTTCCAAAACTGTTTGGATTTGTGTATTTTTCCACATTTAATTTTTTTATTATGTAAAATTTATTGGAATAAGTGTATTTTTCCCCATATAATATTTGGATATGTGCATCTTTCAACATGTGATTTTCTTTTTGTTTTTTTTTGGACATTTCTTTTTTTTCCACGTGTGAATATTGAACATATTCATATTTTTCAATAATTTTTGGACATGCATATTTTTCCACCTGTGCTTTTTGGACATTTATATTTTTTGTGATTTTTGAAGATGCTTATTTTTCCAAATGTAATTTGTCGACATATGTGTATCTCTGAACCCATTTGTATTTCTTTTCTTATTTTGAATGTGAAATTTTAGTCAGAAGAGACCAAAGAAGAAATTTCACATGCAACCTTTTGTTAAGGACCAATCCAGTTAGTATCAAACAAAGCCAATATAAAGAGATTAAGGCTCCTTCAGTCAAATGTGACCCTCTGTAGTATTTCACATCTGGTTGACGTGCTTCCTCCTTTCTTTTTACATCTGAGTGAGACTTCTTTCTCTAACCCCGGATGTAACAACAGGGCGTATATTTACTCGATGCCGCTGTATTTGCTTCAAGCTCCCTCTAACAAGACACACATTTACACAATGTGAGATGTTGACAAAAACACGGGCGCTGTCTGATAATTGAATTCACAGCGCCATGCTGAGAGTGTCTCTGCTCAGTTCTCAGAAGAAAAGCAGAGATTCTCCCACTCTCACTTCGGTTCCAGAAGACTCAGTGGAAAATTACCTGCTCTAAAAATAGCCGAGCCTAAAGATGCCTTGAAGAGAAAACACATCACAGTGAACAAAATGCCAGGGCAAGAAGAAACCTTTGGGTAGCAGTAAAAAAAGATCCTTTCATTTCAAAGGCTTTTGACTCTCCCTCATGCTGACACTATACTAATGTATTTTACATTTGACGGTGTGATTCCCATGAGAAATTAATCATACAACCATTTGATCGGGCTGTTAGAACAAATCTGCTGAACAGATTACCAACTGGCTTTAATTAAATACCTCAACGAATTTCACCAATATTGCATTTTGGATGGTGAATGTTAGCTCCTTTCGCTAGCAACAACAGAGGAATTCTGCCACATCCCCTGGTTGAATCACATCTAGAGTATAGTCACAGATTCAAAAATCATTCTTTAGAAAAGATAAGATGGAGACAATGGGGCTGGTAGTGTGTCACATGGCCCTGTTGATTATAATTTTCTGGCTTATGGGGCTTATATATAGTTGCTCATCATTCACGATCACATTCCTCTTTCAGCTATCAGAGTGGTATTGATGGTGGAAGGGGGTCCATCATTTCAGCGTGTCATGCTGGTTTTTATAGCTGCAAAATGGCCAGACAGATATCATGAAACATTGAAGTGACATACTTTTATGATGGGCCATGCAATTCTTTACATATGTCTAGTCAAAGGGCCCACTAGTGGCCCGTTATTGGTATTTGTCACTACTATCACTACTCTGGTGAGGTAGCTTCTCATTCAACATGGGTGACATACAGTATTTCCATTGCATTGATTGAAAGAATGGCATTGATATGCCAGCCAGAGTTGGCACTTGCCAAGGGGGCCCTACTTGAAGTCAAGTTTGCTCCAAGACCAGATCTGCAAGAGTCAGTGAGATGTACTGCTGCACTTCCCTCGATATTGCTTGCTGAAAAGACATTTTTAAAAATGCAACGACTAACAAAGACTAATAAAGATATTACTATTACTATTTCCTTTAATCCAAGGACACAACCAACTTCACTTCCTATTCGATTGACATGACCCCTACTGTGGGTTCAAGGAGAAATTAGCATTTTGCAGATTTCTACTATTACACATTGAGTCATAGCGATACATCAAAATCATACTGGTTTTAATCCTACCTCACTGACAGAACAGAATACGTTTCCCTTGGAAGTTCAAGGTCCCGGACACACACCGTCACCTGTGGGGTCCCCCAGGGATCAGTCCTTGGCCCCATTCTCTTCATACTGTACATGCTCCCCCTTGGCCGTGTCATCAGTCGATCTGGACTCTCATTCCATTGTTACGCTGATGACCCGCAAATCTACATAAATACTGACACATGTTCCTCCGCAGCCTCTCCATCCTCATCGTCATCATCATATCCATCTCTCCGTAATTGTCTGGAGGAGATAAAGGTGTTGATGAAAAACAACTTTCTCCAGTTGAACAGCTCCGAAGCAATTTTAATTGGCACCCCACATCATACCCAGTCTTCCTCCATAACCAGTATTACCTTCTCTGGTCACGACATTCCCCCTCTTCATCAGTCACCAAGCTCGGCGTAAGATTCGACCCTCAACTCACTTTTGAATCCCACATCAAACATATCTGCAAGATCTCCTTTCATCATCTCAGAAATATTTCAGAAATCTCAGAAATATATTCGTCTCCTCCCGACTGGATTACTGTAACGCACTTCTCATCGGGAACACTTACCAGTGCATCCATGGTAACGCACCCCCCTAACTAAAAGAACTACTCACCCCACTGACCTCAACGCGATCCCTCCGTTCTACCCACTCATACCACCCCCTCCTTCCCTGGACTAAGCTCAGCACCATGGGTGATCGGGCCTTCTGTTCTGCTGCCCCTCGTCTGTGGAATGCCCTCCATGACCATCTGAGGGCTCCACAGACGACTGACACATTTAAAAAAGGACTTAAAACTTTCCTTTTTAGCAGAACCTATAACTTTAATTAACATTGCTGCT
>VRLP01004250.1:0-51793 GCA_009660295.1 Lophius piscatorius | reverse complement strand
GATCCAGAGTGTGCCCCATGGTGTGGGTGGGGACATCGACAAGTTGCCTGAGATTAAAACAATCCAGTAGTTGGAGAAATTCGGATGCAAAACGACATGCAGGCGAGTTGAGATGAATATTCATATCGCCAAGTACTATAATATTGGCAGACGTTGTGCAAAATTTGGACAAAAGGTTGTACATCTCAGAGATGAAGGCTGGGATTGGTTTGGGTGGTCGGTAGATAAAAAGTATGGTCATGGAGAAAGGGGGCTTACAATTAAATGCCAAGCATTCAAAAGAAGAGATCTCTGGCAACGGCAGTGGAGACAAGTCCAAATCGCTGCGGTAGATGACAGACAGACCACCACCACGACCAGTGCTGCGGGCTTTCTGGAGGTAACAGTAGCCGGTGGGACAGGTCTCATTCAGGACCAGAAAATGTTGTAGTTGTTGCCAGGTTTCTGTAAGGCAAATAACGTCCAGACATTTCTCCAGGATGTGGTCATTTATGAGGCATGATATGTTTGTGAGAGATTGTGTATTAAAGAGTTCGATTTTAATACTAGATGGAACAGTGAGTCTCTGTATTGGCCGAGGACGACTGAAATCCACTCCATGTTTTCTAACCCGCACAGCCTACTGACTTGATGGGTTATTACACAGTAATGTCATATAGCACAAATATGTGAAACACTTCTCATGTTCAGTGATGTCTGCTTCATCGGTTATGTTTAGTTTCGGGGGTTTGGAGCTGGAGTTAGACCCAGACATAATCTGTGCACTTTTAAAGTGAATTCAATGAATTCACAGTAGGAGTGCTGGGGCTGTGAGGGAGGCTGGGTGCAGATTGTTGTGGTTTGGATCCGGCTGGAGCTTGAGCTGTCTGAAAGGTGGGATCAGCTGGAGCATGAGCAGCAAAAGGTAGATGAGGTAGATGAAGATTTAGAGCTCCTGAGCACAGAGCTTCAATAAAAAACAGTTTGAGAAGGATCAAAAGAAAAATCACGCTGAAAGAAATTCAATTCAGAATTTCAATTCAGAATTTCTTTACTGGCTGAATAGACTGCCACATGGTTTGTTGAATCATCCGGCGTCGATTAGAGGATAAGCCAGAGCTGATAAGCAGGAGCTGATGGGATGATTGTGCAGCCCAGAAAGGATTCTGGTGTGTGTGGTTACACCTCCAGCACAAATACAGCCACTGAAAGAGGAAAGAGTGACAGAAAAACACTGCAAAACTCCACGAACTGACACCCTTTTAGGTATTACTTTCCTTCTGTTAAAAATGCCATTTCTTTCCACTTGCAAGAATCTTGTTTGACCCTCTGCATCCAAGTACATAATATATATTTCAGAATCATTATCACCCTTTAAAAAGCTAAAATGAGAGTAAAGTGAGATGCAACACACGTCTTTATGGCCTTTACCCATTTACCCACTGGGGTATAAACATGATGTGACACAGTACAGATCGAACCAGACAGGAAGTCAGACACAAACATAGAGGCCCAATTTCAAAATAAATTTGAACGGATGCTTTCAAAATAAAACTTTTTTTAATTTATACATTACAGTACATATCATATGGGGTTAAATCGGGTTACAAAGCTAGTGATCGGTCTGAGGATCAACGAGAAACCATGGACGAGGAGAAATTACTTTTAGAAGTTTAGAAGCAGAGGATCATTTCTGACACTACAAATCTTTTTTACAAGGACACCAGTAGAAAGAAGAGAGTGTGGAGTTGGATTGCAGGAGTTTGTGGAGTGGAACGTAAGTGTATCTACTAATTATCTACTATGAAAAGGTAACACGTGATTTTTCCCAACTAAAGTATACTGAGAAAAGTAAAGAGCCATTGAGAACTTTCAATCTTGAAAACCCATTTTAAAAACGGTCAGAGAGATATAAGTTAGATATGACCTTTTTTTCCCATGGTCAGGAGAGTTTGGGTGAGTTTTGAACCTACTCTTTATTTTGAGTGAGCTGAGAAGTATGGAGGGCAGAACTTTTTTTCCCTCAAATTCTATTTGAAAAAAAGGACAAACAACTTTTGAAAAATAAAACGTGTCTTTGCGAGCAACGTCACTTCACTTTTTACAGTGCATACTTGTGTGATTAAAAAGAAGAAAAAAATAAGAAAAACAAAGACAGCCCTTTCCAACATCAAAATGATCAGTTTCTTTGGATCAACAATAAACTTTTTGGTTCTGTCATCCCACCATCCTGTTCTGCCAAGAGATCCTGCCTTCAGGAGAGTTGAAGAAGGAACAGAAGACTTTCCTCACATTACAGGCCACTCTTTATGCTTTGCTTCCTCCCATGTGTCTCCCCAGCTGCTGTCCCCCGTCATGCAACCTCTGGGTTTCGTTGGGGGCAAGCAGGAAGTTGTGGAGGATGCGTGGAGCCATCACAACCGTATTCACATTTTAAGGGAGGAGATCGATTTTCCGATGAAGAATTGTACATATGGAGGCCATACATTTTTTAATGACCATCCTTGCTCTTGATAATCTGTAGTTAATAGCCTCTTTTCACGAGTGATGGTTCTGTCCAATGTATTGTCGCATCAAATACTGCTGCATGACCCACCATGACAAAAGGCCAATCACTCATTCGGGGAGCACCAGGCAGAGAAGCAACGGGTGGTACATCATCTCCTTTCCTCCGGTCCAGCACACACTCCACCGTCACTGGTTCTTCCAAAGTCCACAACTTGAATAACACAGAACCTGCAATCAGCATCCACCAATGCTAAAAGAACAATGGAAAGGTTAATTTTGTTACTTTTTGTACTGACTTCCAGACAGAGGTGGTGTTTGAATGTTCACATGTTTCCCATCTATTTCTCCCTGGCATTTGGGAAATTCCATTTTTCCCAGAAGCCTTGTGCCACCTCCTTCCACTTGTCTTCTCCATCATCACGTTTTCAATGGCTGCACGCACCGTATGGAGACAGTTCACCACTGACGACAGCGGAAAACTGGGCTGACCAGTTAGTCCCGAGAAGTCAAATATCTCTGAGGGAAGAAACAAGCAAAGATAAATCTTGCAAAATTGTTTTATTCAACTTTATCGGTTCCAGTTGAAATGTGCAAGGCTAAATGGAAGTCGTGACAAGATGCTTTTGTCAAAAGTAGAAGAACATAGAAGGACTGGAAGTATGTGGAAAGAATGTCCTTCCTTCTGCCCCATGTGCAGCAAAGAAAGTCCTTATAACATTATTGAAACTTGTGTATTTGCCATGAAGTTATTGAAGTCTTATAATTCACAGTATTGGTGAATAGAGGAGCATTGTAATTTTTACGGTGTATTGCAAAGGTGCTGAAAGATTATAAATTAGAATGATGAAATTATGATGCAAATTGTACCTTTGACATAAAGAAACTGCAAGGAATAATTACCTTTCAGTTTTTCAGTTATTATTAAAAACTTTTTATTTTGCATTTTATGTTTCATACATAATTAATTCATCAATCCTTGTTTTCACATATTCACTGTATAGTGAATATGTGAAATGAAATGTGAATGAAACAAATCATACATAAACACTTACATTCATAATACAAATGAAAGTTTTAAACATTAAACCTTATTTTTCTCCATCACTTAGTATATTATCCACAAAAAAACAACAACAAAAAAACAAAACTCAGCCATACATTTGAAAAAATGAACACAGGAAACCTCTTAATAGAATGTAATATAAATATAATATGAAATATACTTAAATGAAATGAGCCTACTAACATAAATACAATCTTGCATTGGACATCAAGAAAGTTTTTATTTTTAACTTCTTATATGTTTGAAATCCATGGTGACCATATATCTATGAATGCATCCATTTGCAGTGACTTTTTCCACGATAAATACGTTATACTCCCTTTGCCGCTACTGAGTTATTTTATGGCTGGAGCCATAGTGATGTGATTGGTATTTTGACAGTTGAAAGGTCCTTGATAAATAACTTTCTTTCTCTTCCATCCTTTGAATTCCTATTGAAATACCGAGTTTGAAAAGCCTTGGGTCAAATTGCACCTCTATATTAAATATTTTTTTACATTTCTTTTTTGACATCACTCAATTATCCAAGAATATTTGGACAGGCCCGCAGTTTATGTGACAGGTCACCCTGCTGGCCACAACCCCTCCAACATAACCCTGAAGATTTACCATATTTTGCCATAACAGCTGGACTTCTGAAGTATCTGTTTTGGACCTTCCAATTCTATTCCTTCCAGTTTGGATATTGAGATATTTTATGAGATATACACAGGCTTCCTTCTATTCATTTGCAGAAATATCGACACTCAATTCCACTTTCCAACCGTCTTTGTTCTCCCAGTGTTTGTTTATAGAGTCATTTTGCAATGCTTTATCAAACATGGATATAATGCCTCTCTTCATTTTTCTCGTTCTAAAATTATGAAGAGCAGCTCTAACATTGGAGAATTCTGTTGATATGTTATCCAAATCATTATTTTTTTGAAGGTAATGTCTGACTATATTTATAATGGTCCTGGGCAGGTAAGTTTAAAATCTTGAGAAAGTTTTTGAAATGATTTTAATATTAATTTTAATAATTGACCATTATGTACTAGTCCCTTATTCATCCATTTTAAAACAAAATCAATATGCATGCTGGATGAGATCAAAACTAGGTCCATATACCAGTATGCTGGCCCCCTTCAGTGACCCACAAAGGGAAGAAAGCAATTCCCAGTGGAATCGAGAAGTAATTTTATTTGATCTCTTCACAATGGGAAACCCATGAGAACACAGCAATGGTGTGTAAAAGAAAAGTTGTAGAGGTGCAAAAATCTGGCAATGGACAAAAGAAATTATCTCAACAGCTTTAAATATCACTTTCAACAGTTAGATCAATGCTAGAAGTCTGCCTGGAAGAGGATATGTCTGCAGACGGACCCCTCACACTGTGAGGAGGATGGTGCGACTGACAAAAGTCTCTCCAAGGATTAAAGCTAGAGAATCAGGGAGGTTAATTTAATCTAGGGATTCAGAAATTCTCTCTAACCACTATCAGATGGAACCGACACCAACACAAGCTGTTTGGGAGGGGAGCAAGAAAAAACCTCTCTTGTCATCCATACACGAAGTAAAACGCCTAAATTTGCCTTTGCTTCTGCTTTTTGGCAACAAACATCTAAGTTGTAGCAAGAAAGAAAGAAAGCCATAGAGAAAAGTCCCTTCTACCCAATGTGAAGTCTGGTGGTGGATCTCTGATCCCGTGGGGCTTTTTTTCTTCTAAATGTCCTGGGCATTTTGTTAATGGTTCCATGGATTCCCATTACATATCAGCAGATATAGGATTATAACCTAGAAGCCTCTGTCAGGAAACTTGAAGTGGGCCGTGGTTGGACCTTCCAGCAGGACAATTATCTGAGGCACACCTCGGAATCAACCCAAGAATGATTCAGACATCATAAAAATAAAGGTTTTGCCACGCTCATCCCAGTCACCTGACCTAAACCCCAAAGAACATCTGTGGGATGTGCTGCAGAGGAGAGTCCACAAGTATCGACCTCAGAATCAGAAAGAGTTGATAATTTCTGTGTGGAGGAATGGTGTCAGATCTTCTCCATGTGCTCTCAAACCTCATCACACACAACAGAAGGAAACTCAGGGCTGTTACTGAGGCAAAAGCTGTAGAAAATATTAAATTTAGGGTGCCACACATGTTTTCTCATGTGTCACAGTTGTTTTTCTCTCGTGTGAGAAAAATCTTTATTTTATGTAATGTTTTTTCAATAACTTGAGTTAGACGTTAGATTGTTGCAAATAATTTGAATCAAAGATCATGAGCAGAGACAATAAAAAAAATATTTGCATTTCATGTGCAGAATATGGCGTTTCGGCATGAGTCTCTGCAGCGATGGAAGAACTTAAATCCTATACTGAAGTAAAAGTACCAATACCGACATGTGACATGTACTCCATTATGAGTAAAAATCCTGCATGAAGAGTCTGAAGTTAAAGTGCATAAGTATTGTAAATGTTATAGTTATTGTTGTAGCTGCAGGAGATGGAGCTAGTTCCAACTGTTTTTTATGCAGTTAGCTAGTTTAGACAAGTGGTTACCAACCTCGGCTGCCGGGCCCTTCCAAAGGGTCGCTAGATGAACTTGCTTTTAGTAAGATGTCAAAAAGGATGAAAAAGACTGGGGAACGCGTCGCCGTGCACCAACACTGGTTGATTCTCAACCCGTGGTAAAAGAAAAAGCACTTTCCCAAATCACTACCAGATCACCGTTAAGAAGAAGTACCGCTGGGGACAGCGATGATGATTGTGTTGAAGTTGATGGACCATGGCAGCCCCCTAGTGTACTAGCAGCCATGATGGAGCTGGGAAGCCTCAATTTTACATTTCTTTATTCTTGTTTTGCAGCTCTTAGAGAGGACCAGTACTTCATAGCCGGCAGATCCAATGTGGTGAGCTTGATACATGGCAGTCCACCACCAAACTTCCTCTTGCCAAGACTATTTACTCTTCTGGTTGATGGTCCAGGGTATCCAGTCCTCAAAGACAGAGCCGATACAGAACCCTTAGGAATAACAGTTCATATTTAGAGTTAGAATTACAATGTTACCTTGAGTTTTCCATTTTTTCAGAAGCTTCTTCTCACATGTTATGGTTTGATTTCCAAAGCCATTCAACAAATAAGTGAGGTCAGCAAAGTAGGGCTCTGCCCGAGGCTTAAAAGCTTTGTTCCTTGCCATGGTATTGTATAAATATACTGTATAATTAAATGTATTATTATTATTATTATTACCTGTATACACAAATGTATCTACACTTGAATGAAGTGTAGATAATCTCATCATATTATTATAATAATATGATTAGATGATGATTACATTTTTTTTATTGTTGTTACTATTATTCTCACTATAGTATAGAATTTTTTCATTAGTTATTGCTTATTGTTATATAACTATTATTGCTATCATCAACCTGGGATCCATGCTGCCTCCGAGGCCCGACCCTGGAGAAGCGGAGGAAAGTGGATTAGCATAAACTGATATTGTTGCTTTTCTCTCTCTCTCTTTTCAAACCCAACCGGTCATGGCAGTAGGCCGTCCACCCTGAGTCCAGGATCCGGTCGAGGTTTCTGCCCATTAAAAGGCAGTTTTTATTCTTGCCACTGTCGCCAAGCGATTATATAAAGAGCTCTTTCTGGAAAGCACCTTGAGACAACTGTTGTTGTGAAGTGGTGCTATATAAATAAAGATAGATTGATTGACACCTGAGCAATCTAATGTATTCCAATACAAAAGCTCTGCCAAAAAAATCTACATTTACAAAACTTATACATTATCAGTTTTTTTGTTGACACTGACAGATGTGATCATTCGTTTATTATCGAGGTCGTGGTTGTGTTTGGATGGTGGTATGGGTACTGGACATCACTATACTGAAAATTATTACTATACTGAAAATGGTTCCTCATATTTTGTCCACCATAATACCATTCCAGAGGAGGGCGAAATATAAGAAACACTTTTCTATAAATGTAAACCACAATCTGCTACAACTTCACTAATACACATAACGTTGAATAATTACATTTCTGACACTGTCAACAAATGATCCGTGTATAATCTTTGTAAACATAGAATTGTCCAAAAGCTTTTGTATTGGATTGCCTCTCGGTCCTGCTGGCTTCTTTGCTGTTGTTTTTTTGTGCTGTCTGTGTTTGTTGGTCTTCGTCCAGTTTGCACTAAGCTGTTTCTGCTGCTGCTTCTTCTTGCGGCGGGTTCCTGTGCTTCAGGTCTATTTCACTGTTCTCACTAATGCTGCTTACAACTTTCTCTCTCTCTTCTGGCTCTGACGGAGGGGAAGCAGCTGCTTAAGCATCTATGTTGTCCCCCCCTCCCCTCATTACGAAGCTTTAAATAAATTGGACTAATTGCTACAGATGCCCCGAAGCTCTAAAACAGCATTCAGTACACCCCTACAGCAAGAAGTGTTTTCCTTGGTGTTTTTATTAGCACGCAATAGTGGAAAAACCCTAGACTGCATGTTTTGTTGTAGGACGCCGGGGCATCAAGCAATTATGCAGATCACTATACAGAAGAAGCACTGATATGTACTGATAAGATTTAAGACCAACCTCCAAAGCAAGCTAACTATTGCATTTCTGCAACTGGACAACAAATGCACATCTGCACCTGGATTACTATTGCACATCTCTAACTGAACTATTTTAATTCATATTTATATATTAAATATGAGATCGGACTCTTTCCTTATCTTTATAGTTGCATGTACCTTATTCCTGTATTTTAATCTACACATGCATATTTTATTTCTTAATTTTGGATTGAGTGTATATGTATGGGTATGCATGTGTATCTATATATATATGTACATACATGCATATATATATAGATGTATGTATCTATGTGTGCGTGTGTTTGTGTGTGTGTGTGTGTGTATGTATATAAACAATATATAATGTTTATCTAAACATGTCTATGAAATGTCCTATTATTATAGCATGTCTTCATTTTTTGTCACCTTTAGAATAACTGTTTGCTGGAGCTTTTGCAACTATATGGAGTTAAATTCCTACCAAAGGTACTGGCAGGACTGGTCCGATTTTCCTCCATGTTGGGCAGCTCCCATCCTTCTTTAACATCCATATTATTTTCATTGGATTCCTGCTGTAATGCCTGGTACGTCTTTGACACCATCCCTTTATTTGATTCTTCTTCTCTGTAGTTCATCAACAGCTCCTCGATTTTATCTGGTTCTTCACAGATATTTTCCCATTCCTAATGTTTCTGAAGATAAAGTCTTAGCTGTAAGAATGTATAAAAGGTGTTTACTAGTCAACTAAATTACCGTGAAAGTTGTTCAAATTATTGCATAGTTTGACTTTTGACTTACATTTGTCATATATAAATTCACCATTTGCCCGTCCATTTATCCAGTTACCATAGTAGAAGTTTAAAAGTTCGGATTTTTTATTGGATGGCTCATAGAAATATATGGTCCAACTCATGGTGCCTCCAGTCGTCCGGTAGTCCACAGAAAGGTCCAGTGTGATAAACTTTTGAACTGAGTCACAGCGACACCTGCTGTTGTAACTGGTGAACTACAAAGGACATGTGTGTGTACAAAACTGAAGATGCTCGTGTACATGTAGCACGTCTCTCAAGTGGTAAATTTGTGCCAAAAGTCACGTGGTTGTGCAAGAAGTCAGGTGTGGTTTTTGGTTTTGTGCAGTTGTAGGATAAATTTTCTTATACTTGTAAATGCACAATTGTATTTGTAATTTGTAAGAAATGACACCCCCTCCAACACGCATACCGATTTACTTGAAACTACCGCGGGAATTCAAGTCAATTCCATTTAAATGTCATTCAGTTGCGTCGAGGGAGAGAGTGATAGGAGAGTAACACGTTGGCGTCTGTCGGAGCAGCAGCTCAGTTGCGCAGTAAATCCTCCGTAAAGTTTTAAACCCCTCAGCCGGAATCATGCTTTGCTCCCAGCCGTCCTACGATTTACACTAATGCTACTAGTCCGCATCTATCTCCAGTCAGAGCCGATTGTCCACTTCCAACTCCACAGAGAAAGCCCGGAATGGATTTTAGCCATACAGAACTGACAGGACTGGGCACTCAGTAGAACCAACCAAATGAGCGAAAAAAGAAATGTGTTGCCATAAGGCTGTATTTTTTCTCGTGAGGTAAGGTTTTATAGAAATTCAACGGAAATTAATTGATTGTGTAAATGCAATTGAAATATTATCATAAACCCAGAGCTCCTGAGGAACCTGGATGGAACAACAACATCTGTTGGATTATTTTGAGTGGGTGGGTCTAGACTTTTAGAGGCAACAGGTCTTATTTTGTAAAGAACTTTTGATTTATAAAAAAAAACCCAAGGTGGAATTTGAGAACATTTGCATTATGAACTGTTGAGACTGTGGGATTTTATGGGATCTTATTTGTTTGAAAAATTTCAATATATGATTATTCTTTCATTTAAGTGTTTGGTCTGGATTCATACCTCAAATTTCTGGTTCAGTGTTTAGGATGTATATTTTGATAATGTACGTCCTAAAGTGTGATTTGATAACATGTATTATGAAAATGAAACAAAACAAACTAAAAGACAGGAGCGAGAACTTTCACACTGTGAAACTTTTTAAAATGACAATGCACAAGTGAATAAGGAATGCTTATTAAATTCTGCAGAATGAATGCAATTGCTGCATGTTTTTTGTACTGATCCATTGAAGGACTGAAAACTCTCGGGGCTCTGGAGGAAATCCAAAAGCACGTAAACAGCTTTCACATCCTGTTCCGCTATGGGCGGAGCACACTGACGACGGAACAAGTGGATGATTTTTCATATTCCTTAAGCTTAGCTGTTGTGGCTCTCCAAAGGTATATCGCAGTTGTTTGAGTTTAGTAGCATTCAGGATTATGGTGAGCTAACGGACCGACGGCAGGTCTCTGGCATTAAAACAATGCATTCAGACATTATGAGAAGATCTAGGGGACCCAGCAGTAGGTGGTAGTGTTTTAATATATGCATTATAAATTAAATGTATTATTATTATTATTATTACCCCGCCCCCCCAGGATTCACCAATAGTGTTAAAAAATGAACTTCTCTCTTACATTTTTTTAAACTGATATACCCTCTCGTACTTATTATGCACTTGTAAAAAGTAAACTTTGTCAATTTATATATATATTTATTTACAAAACATACCTGTAGAACAAAAACATCATAGCTTCAATTTATCTATCTTCTTGGTTGTAGTATAATTTATACGTAGCAGTTGAGATCGTCTAAAGGTGAAGGGAATGTTATAAATCCATTATTCTGAGAGCCATTCAGTTTTCTAGCACTTTGATTTTGAGAGTTAAAATATTGTTTTTGAGCAATTTATTCAGTATCAGCTCAGGTTAATTGCACTGGAGATGTTTCATATTATACAGTATATTATACAAGGTGGTCCAAGGTAAATTATACAAGTTGCAACCGGTGCGCACGGATTGCATAGAATGTTGGCACCTTTCCCCGGCCCCTCGGTCACCCCACAATGAAATGGCATGCATTGCTTACATAAAAGCAAAATATGCAAGTTTATTGTGAAGTAAGCGACTGCGGCTACGAGGGGAATATTCTGATTAGTGAGACTGAGGTAGGACTTTAATGTTGAGGTCGGAAACTAATTAAAAACATAAACATAAAAACAGATTTAGCCAATACTAGCAAGCGTGACACAAAATGAAAGACTGTGAGGGATGATACGCATGGCAAAGTTAAGTTGGCCTAACAGAGATAACAGATCCCTTTTTGAGAGAGGCAGAGGCAGAAAACATTTGATAGCTGCTCCTTTGCGAGAAAGTTTTGTCTTGAGGTAGTGAAGCTTGCATTAACACTCTATCGAGGGTTGAGCCGAGAAATTCTAAACATGCGCAAGGACTTACTGTTTTCCCTTAAAGAGGTATACCTAACTCATGAAAAAGGCTTCTCACTGTGGAGATACTGATAGGCTGATCGAGATGAGGGCAAGTCAAATACTAAAAAATCGTCCAAAAGGTGCAAGACGAAAGGGAGATTGCAGATGAAGGGGCATGACTTTAAAAGTGTCTGTAATGTCTGCTTTTCCCAGCAATGCACCGACCGCTGCCGGGTGTGGTGTGTCATGTGAGTATAGCAGCGCAGCTCGAGTTCAGAGGCGTCGCTCCATTTGTTTGTGGGAAAGCATTTGATTATTCTGCATTTGATGATGTTGTATGAAATGTGTTGATTTTTAATGTTAGGTGCGGAGCATTCATTTAAGGGTTGTGAAAATTCTCCTACATTTTCTACAGTTACGCTATTTTAACAAGGTATTTGAATTTTTGGAAAATGCATCGTCACAAAACTGAAATCAGTCTGATGTTATGAAAAGTTGGCTTTTACAATAAAACTACTCATCAATATTCAGAGTGGTATTAGTTGTGTGTAAAGTAGATTTATTAGCAGAAAGTTTTTTCAGAGAGGAGATGCCATTATCAGAGTTGGCGTGGTAGGATTACAGATATTGATGGATGAAAGGGTGGGACTGGCAGCGAGCGTTGAGCCCAGGCTGACGAGGAGGAGAGTGCAGCTGGTGGACCATAAACCTGAGGTGCAGGGCTATGCAGGTACCAAAACAAAAAAATACAGTTGCAACAAGTCAGGTAAATCTATTGTGTTTGTAGCAGGAACAGTAATGCAGACCGTGGAGTAGGGCTTGGAGCTGTGGAGCGGGCTCGGCTGTGCAGGAAAGCAGGCAGCTTGATAGACCTCAGGTTTAATAATAATAATAATAATACATTTAATTTATAATGCACTTTAGAGGTGAGTTGGCAACAAACAAGTGTGTATAGTCTTGCCTAGAGAGAGAGAGAGACAGAGAGAGAGAGAGAAAGAGAGAGACCTGGACTCACTAGGACTGAGTTGACCGCAACAGTAGTTTAAAATACCTCAACCTCTAACATTTACAGCAGTAACACAGATCCACACGTTTCATACATTAGTAATATAAATCCAAAAACATCCTATGTAACAGTTAAACACTGAGAGACAATGATCATGTTAACATTGTTACTTTAAGTACATTTCACTGCTAATACTTTCATACTTTTACTTCACATGCAGGATCTTGAGTTGTAGTGGAGTATTTTCCCAGTAGGGTACTTTTAAAAAAAGCCTTTACTTTTTAGATAAAATAAAAAAAACAAAAAAACTTATTTTTTAAACATTTAGGTCCATAGAATGAAAAATCTAAATAAAATGAACACAGAAGGGGGGTTGTTGGTATCTGATCTTTCTCATAACTCCTAACCATGGTTCTATAATCTGGGTTATAGAACTGCAGCGTCATTGATTTTGGGATGTTGAACATCTTCAGTTGTCGCAGTTAGTACATCCTCCGATGGGCTTCTTTGGTAAGGGCGCTGATGCTCAGTTACACGAGGTCCTGGAACATGATGGTACCCGGGAAACGAAAGGACTCCATGATGATGATGGGGAGGCACACCGGCTGACAGGTGTGGGTGAGGCAGCGTTTCCAGAAATCCACAACCATCTCAACTGTCTTCACATCTTTTAACTCCAGGTTGTTCTGCTGGCATCAAGTTTCCAGGCTGTTAATGTCCTGTAGGAGGACTCTTCACGCCTAGTCTCGCCCCTTTATTGATCTGGCATGGGATTTCAAGTTCGATGCCCTTCTTGACACAACGTTCCCATTTATCGGGGCTTGGGACCAGCACTAGATATGATTGGGTAGGCTGGCAGCACTCAGGATCTTGCCTTATTGTCCAAACAGGATTTCTGGGATTCTAAAGTCTCCTGCAACAATCAAGTCAACTCAAAAGACCTCCCCACAGAGGTCAAGGCGCGGGCTCTGTAGTCATGAAGCTTTGTAATCCTTGTTTTGGAGACTTGGATAATAGTGGAGGCCTTAAAGCCTGTTGGGACAAGGCATAGCTCTAGCGAGGTGTTGAAGATGTCTGTTTGTTTAGTTCTTTCTCCCATGAAATCTTAATGTACATAGCTAGAGGTTGTTTCACAGTCACTTACACCTTTGCCTTAAATTGTGACCCATTTTATGTCTCTCTATTTACATCAAGCACCCCATTTGAGATTCTGAGATCCGTATTTCCTTTATAAACATGAGTTTATAGGACCAGAAATTTAAAAATATAAACATAACATTTTTGTACATTTTGTCAATTTCTGTACATTTTGTCAAATTTTGTATATTTTGTAAAACGTTTGTAAAATTTGCTGTCATTCCATTTTTTTCTACCAATTTCCAGAGGTTTGTTCATTCAGTCTTGACTCATCGTCATCATCATCATAGGCAAACCGGCTGAACATTTTACTGGGTAAGTGTCACACTCTCCCAATTGATCACTGATGTGTCATTACTGGCTGTCTGCAATTTCAGCCTGCGGTTCAGAGCAAAGCATTTAGTATTTTAATTTGAATACTTACTTTGTCTCATTTGGTATTCTTAAACATACCTTCCTGCCTGGCTTCATCTTGCTCTTCGACTGGAGAAAGTCAGAATAGGCTGTGCCGACTACAAAGTGGCTGTGCAGAGGGAAAGTAAAGATTTGAGTTCAACTCCGGCATCAACCCGTTGAGAGGATTCAGATAAGGACCTCATTCACTGAAAACCACTTTATTGAACCTCACTATTTTAATGGTTGCAACAGTTTTGTAGTTTTTACTAAGATTGTGATGATTAAAAGGACTATGGATTACGTTTGCTCTGATTAGTTGCATTAAATTGTAGCTTAAAGGGGAGACCCTCTTCTGTGGGGGTCCACCATGTTTGGCTGCGATGTTTGTACAGGAGCCCAGAGAGAACAAACTGAACACTGTCTCTGGAGGGATTTTCACGTTTTTAAGTTGAAGTAGAAGACAGATGATGGAAGTTGTAGGAAACACTTTTTTGTGTCGTGAGAAGCTGAATCTTTAGAAGCCAGATTTTGACAAATGGGGGAATCACACTTTTTCAGCATATATACAGAGCATGAAACCTCGTTGTAAAAGTAGGGAAAACATGAAGACTCATGAAGCCCTTGAGAAAGAAACCTTTTAGGTCCATGCAGTCCACCTTGGATTCAACTCGGCAGGCAAGGGATGGGTTCACGGCGCTCGCTCAATCTAGCGGGTGCATTTCCTCCGCTACAATAGCGGCCGGCTCTGGGTTGGTTTGGAAAGGTTCGGAGACAACTATTTAGAGTCTGTGGCCGAATCCTTAAGCTATGACTATCTCTGATGTAAATGCCATATTTGGTTGTGGTCTCAAACACCTGTAGGATCACCACAGCACCCTAAGTAAATAAATGTATGTATGTATAGGGGCAACGGTGGCTCGGTTGGCAGAGCGGTTGCCCACTTATTTGAACCCTAGGGACTGGGTTCCTAGGGTTCAAATAAGTGGGAAATTTCTGTTTTCTGATAAGTCCAATCCTGGGCTGGTAAGGGTGCCAGTGTTGCCAGAGAAGGAGCTGTAGAAGTATCGCACCATTCTGTATTTTTCCCCTGTTTCATGTTGTAGATTAGTACAGTCTCCTTCTATAACATATTATATGGATTTTAAAGTCTTACATTTTTCTATATTTGAACACAACGTTTGAAGAGAAGTGCAGCTTGTGTAATAACAACCCTCCTTGTGTTTATTTGTTTGGATCCCTATTAGCTGCCACTAAGGTAGCAGCTACTTTTAACAATCGCACACAACAAAAATTGTTAAAATCGTGTTAGTAAATTAATTCAAATGAGAACTTTAACGTAAAAAAAGTCACAAAATGATTAAATTACCACAGAACCTGGAATTTTGGTATTATAGATTGTACATTGTACAGAGGATGAATCATACAAATAAGATAATTATCATACACCTGGCAGCGCTGTATTATAGAGAGGAAACCTACTTCATTATGATGCATCTAGATAGCCAGGCTGAACATGTCAAATTGGATCAGTTTCTACTCAGCAGCTGCTGAGGATGATACCTTTGCAGTAGATTATATTCATATGAAATAGTACCTCAGACACCAGCTGTCCCATCAGTCAGCGGTGAATGCAGTGTTTCCTGTCTGCTTCATTTGGAAAACCTCTTGAGGAACCGCAGTGGGGACTTTGAACGTACTCATCAGTTATCCAACACATTTACAGTGACAAACTCTTGATGTTTTGTTAGTGTTTTGATTTACATGATTAGTAATGCAGGCCTTAAAAAAAAAGAAGCCTAAAATCTGATTGAATGTGTCATGTATGTACTCCTCAGTGTTCGGTGGAACAAGGTACAGGTATGCTGGCCCACAGGGGTAAAAGTACTATAAGATAATAAAAAAAATGCAAATAGGCAAATCACCACACAAAACACGCTAGAAAAGCCACAACACAGCGCATTAAGAGAATGTGTTGCAAAAGACCTCTGAGCCAGACTTCTGAGTTAAAATATCAGTGTTTTTGGTTTATTTGATCGCTGGATTCATTTTAGCTCATTTCCAATACCACAGTAGGGAACTGCGACGCAAAGTCCAACACAAACAGAAGTCACAAACTGCGGCCTAACAAGCATGTCCAATTGTGTGCCTAACTATTAAATGTCCTCTTAGATGAATTAGTTGTTGCTTCTTAATGAGTTGTGTTGAGCTACTTGCTTGCCTGCTTACTTGTGTTTCCCAAATTTGGCACATGATTTAATAAATTGAAATAGCCGTTTTCTAAATTTGTCTTTTTTTTTTATATTTCCATGATTTTTCTTTAGCTGCAGTGCCTTTGTCCCTGTCGGCCACCGTTTACATGTCCGGATTTACATGATGGAAAAAATGAATTAACTGATCATGACTAAGCCGGGAAACCCAGACCTTTTCTTCTGTCTCAGTTCCATCTGTAAGTGTGGCTGTGAGTGTGACCAAACACCGAAAGCAGCACTTCGCCCCACACCTGCCTCTTATTCTCTCATCTCCTGCGCCATGAGAAGTCCGGCTCTGCAATCATCCCTCGCCAGAGAAGTCTGCGGCAAATTGGTAAATATATGTGCTCACATTACTGAGTGTTATATTTCCTGGTGTTTTTCCATTGTGATCATTATAGCTATTACACATTATTCCCTGTGCTCTGGAAACCTGCATGCCTCGCCGCTCCGAATCCTCCAAATGTGCCGATCAGACAGATCAGACAGATCAGTCTATAGTCAACGAGTCCCATCACCATCTGCCCTCATCTCTCGAGCACCCCTCGACCTCAGTGTGATTAAATCTGATTCCATCCTGTGAAACTCTGAGTTCCCCTCAGGGTCCTACTTTTATTTTGTTAATGTCAAATAGTAGTTAGTCAGAGAGTGGCTGAGGCCTTCTTTGTAATCCATGCAAGTCCTGATTCCTTGTCACATGATGGGGGACTTTTCACAATGAGCTGCTTTTACTTTTGCTTGTCAGGACTGCCCTGAAGACCTCCTTGTCCCCTGATCTGAGAGCGGCATCTCGGGCTCATAGAAGCTCTCACACATTGTTGTTTAACCAGGGTTAAACAACAATGTGATGCATCCCCAACAACATCAGGGATGCAGATTAAAACATACTTTAATCTGCATCCCTGTTTAAATTGTTGGAGTATAAGCTGATATTTGATAATACCGTGGAGGTGTACTTCTCAATGTCAGTATGTCCAGAGAGTTCCCATGCGGTATCCTAAAATCCGTCCTGCGGTGCTTCCTCAGTCCAGATCTGCACTGTCCTGTTCCGGGGTTTGGTTCGGCTTATGAGGGCCTTGTAGGCTGGGATAAGGAAGAGGGACGTATGGTCTGACTGTCCAAGATGAGGGGATGGTTGGGTCTTGTAGGTTCCAGGTATGTTTGTGTACACCTGATCCAGTTTTTATTTTTCGTTGATTTAATAATAAACTTTCTTATAAAATTTGGGTGAAACGGTTTTAAGATTGGAGTGGTTAAAATCCCCTGCTACGATAAAAAAAACACTTTAGATGTTTCTTTAGTTCCCTTCTAATAGCATTTTGCGGTTTGGGGTTGAACATAAACGGCTGTTATCAAAGCTGCTGGTATTTCCCCCGGGAGTTAAAAGGGTCTGCACTTAATTAATAAAATTATGTGGTTTATAAGGAACCACTTTTTTCTTGGACTGGACCCCTGCCCACTTTGGCCGCTTCTGCTTCCTCTCGCGACACCACCTTTGCCTTCTCTCTGTCCTGGCTGAATGTCTCCATGCACTCAGCTGACCGAATGATCTCCACCAGGATGGAGTCGATCTTTTCGGGTAAATGACAGGTACAAAACTCTTATAGTCGCAGGATATCAGTTTTAATATAAGTCCTTGTTTTGCCACTGGTCTTGCGACTAACTAACGAGCGCTGGGGCGCTGCGTCTGTGCATGCCTCCATCTTGTTACTGATCATTTTTTGCTGCCTTTGCTTTCAAAACAGTAATGAGTGGACACTTTCACCAAAGTTGCCTGAAGATTGATCTGTCTGATATACCTCAAAATCTCAAAATAAAAATAGAAAAATTGCTAAAAAATAATATCGTTAGTATCTGCCTCTACTAATGATATCCAAACTGTGGTATCCAGTTAGACACCGTCTCTAGAGTCAGTGTTCAGCTTGTCTGTTCTAGGTTACTGTACATACATGGCAGCAAAACACGGCGGCCTCCATGGAGGAGGACATGCCCTCATGGATATATAAAGACCTATCTCTAAGATAATTAAAAAAAAAACAATCATCTGATTTTACACCAACAAAAACATAGTTATGAATAATATATTCCATTGATTCAAAGAGACACTCTTTGAATAAATGGCAAATATGACAGAATTAACCTTTACAAAAACTTGGCTTACACTAAGTGGGTTTACATGGGAGACTTTTCTCCTTTCCGATAGTAAACCTTTCCGAATTGCAATATCGGTCCCCTGTTTACATGACTTGTGATCTTTTCCGTCCCGGTGTTTGCATGCATCAACTCACATAATCGGAAACGCTTTCTGACATGCGCAGATGATCCACACTCCTGTTCATAAGGTGGTGATAATTCTACGATGAGCTGGGTGCCAACCGCCAACATCCAGCCAGAAGAAGAATAAGACAAAGAGGGCATGCGCACAGGTTACTTTTTGTCCATCTATCCGTCCAAATACGTTAAAAGTCTTTCAAGGTTGCAATGAATAAATCATTAATGCAGACTGGTACTGTTTTGAAGTCGCCATATACAGCGTTTACATGCAACCACTGGCAATCGTAAAGGCTTTCCGAAAGAACTTTGACTACCTCCTTCCAAAGGAATGAAATCTAATTCGGAAATGTTCTTTCCACTCGGAAAGGGGTGTTTACATGCAGCATTTTCTTTCAGATTAGACGTCTTTTCTGAATCTTATCGGAATTAGGCTGTCCATGTTAACCCACCCAGACAGTATAAGTGTATCCATTGTTACATGCTAGGCAGGGCCAGCATGTTTGCGTTTCATTTGTTCCTGCTCTGTCTCTCACCCTCCCTTCCCTTTGTGTCCCCTCAGGTGTCAACAACCAGATTGTTTTCCCCCTCTGTGTGTTAACAATTTGATTCAAGTCTACCTTTGTGATTTCGCTATGCTACCATATGCTCTTCTGAGGAAGAACTGTCCAATCAACACCATTAAATAGTGGGTGCCTTCTTTCCAGAGTTCACTCTTTTCTCCTGGACACTTTATTTTCCGAGAGATGTTTATATTGGCCTTGTTTTATTACATTAATTTCTATTTATTTTCCACAGCCACATAGTCCCTTCTTCCCCACATGCTGAACTTCTTTTTGGATCTTCGTATAATGAAAAATAAACTATTACTTATTTATTTGCACAATTACTCTGACTCTACTGGCTTCAAAAGTGCAGGTAGCAATGCTGATGAAAGGCATAGCAAAGATGAGAGATGGAAATTTTTGCAGTTAAATATGCTGCTTAATTGGCAGGGTGTGATTGATGGGGGATTGTGGAGGGTGTGGCATGTCTTGTAAGTATAGCAGTGCAGCTCGAGTTGACTGCCTTAACTATCTCGCTGGCATGCGATGCCAGCGAGATAGTTAAGGCAGTCAGCAAACATTGTTTAGTGCTAACCTTTCGTGAATCAGAGGTTGACTCTTTCAAGCATTTGAATGAATAACTAGTGCACTTGACTGGCCAAGTGATACAGGTATTTGGACTATCCTGCTTCAGTGTATGTTAGTGGAGAAAAGACAGGAGGTTGCCTCGTAACTTTATTGGAAGACAGTTTTATGTATGATGTTCTTAAAGAGTACATTCTTCATGCGTATGAGTTTGTGCAGGAGGCCTATAGGCAGATGTTCAGGAACCCTAAAAAGGCCAATGGACAAACCCTTGTTGAGTTGCACTTGAACAGAGTGTTCTCTTTGACAGATGGTTTGCAGCTAATGCGGTCAGGGATAAAATATGAGTTGCTTTGTCAGTTGGAGTATTTTAAGAGCACCAAGAGAAAAGATCAGGACTGCTCCACTAATTGACACTGAACTAAATGGAGATGATGATGGTGAACCTGATTCCTGTTTCAAACCATTCATTTCGTAGTGCTTTGTTTTGCTGACTGGGGATCGAAAAAATTAAGACATCAGTGTTAAGGTTTTGATTTCATCCTGAACAATGATATAGCTGGGGGAAAGGTTAGGCCAGCTCTAGAGGTAGTAGTCAGCCATGATTTGACTTGTGAACGCAAAAGCCTTGTCCAGGCACCCTGTGACATTTTTCCGGTTTGTGTAATAACAAGGTTCCTATTGAGAAAATATGGACCTGATATGTCTGATTTGTTTCTGGTTGCAGAGCAGTCACCTGATACCATTGCTTCAGGTTCCTCAATTCAGTCTGCAATTCCACCTGCTAATGAGGTGTCTTTTTCCTCTGGACCTGAGTTAGTGAAGCTGCCGGCCACCAGTGAGGAATTTACTGCAGCACAACAAAGTGATGTCACACTTGCAAAATTTCTTTCTTCTGTTCTCAGTTTGGAAGAGGCCAAGAAAAAGATAGTGGCCTACTTCCTTGATCATTGTTTGATGATACATAGCTGGGATGGTGATGCCTCTGAGGAACGGGATTGGAATGCTAGTTACCAGGTTATTGTTCCTACAGCTTACCTTCCTCAGGTACGGTCCTTGCTGCGTTTCCCCCCATCTGTATCTCTCCACACCTGTGTCTCTCTTTCTCTCTCTCTATCTCTTTTTTTTCAAACCCGACTGGTCATGGCAGTAGGCCGTCCACCCTGAGTCTTGGATCTGCTCGAGGTTTCTGCCCGTTAAAAAGGCAGTTTTCTGGAAATGGGTTGTCTGCTGCTCATTATGCAGTGCTGTTAAACTTGTCCCAGTACTTGTAACCTCTTTCTGATGATGTGGTGATGTCAATAAACTCATATTTGACTTCCTTAGTCTGTTTAATGATATTCCCTGTCAATCTGACATTGCTAATGACATTGTCCTGACTAACGCTGTTCCAATCGAGCAGCATGCTTATTGTGCCCAGCTAAGAAGGAAATGTTGAAAAAATAGGTTTCATATGTTGTGCAGAATGGGTTTGCAGAGCCAAGTTCCTGCCCATGAGCCTCCCCCTGTTTGCTGGATACAGAATCTGATGGAAGTCCACGGTTCTTTCCACACTTTGACAAGGTGAATGCTGCTACTGTCCCAGATGCGCATTGACAAAATCGGTCCAGCAAAGTATGTGTGTGATTGAACTTGACATGATGAAAGGATATTGGCAAGATGCCTTAACTCCATGGGTTTCTAAAATCTTAGCTTTTATGAACCCTGAACTTTTCCTTCAGCACACAATCATGGTCAGTGATGTTTGCGATGCTCCTGCTACCTTTCAGAGATTAGTAAATAGGGTGTCATGAAATGTTTTGAACTGTAGAGCATACCTAGATGACATTGTTGTGAATTAAAGACACAATGATTGGTCCAGCCAAATTTCAATATTGAGAGAAGTCTTCAAATGTTTGTCAGCTGTGTCCCTCACACTTAACGTTGCCAAATATGAGTTTGAAAAAGGTACGTTTATCTTGGTCAGCAGGTTGGTCAAGGACAAGTGTGTCCTTTAGATGTGAAGGTTGCAGCCAATGCTGCATTTCCTACCAATTACCAGGAGGAAGCTACGCTGTCCCAAGAAAACGGCGCAAAATTTCTCCTCTGTATCAGCCCCACTGACAGCTTAAACCAATCTGAAGCCCCTTGTTTGGATTGGTGAGTTCCAGCAATTCTTTGAGAGGCTGATATCCCCCTACCTTTAAAGCTGCAAGTTGACACCAGGGCGGTTGTGGCTGGAGCTTTTCTCATGCAAGAGGATGATCAGGGCATCGACCATCCTGTGAGTTACTTTTCACGCAAGTTTAAAAGACATTAGCTTAGGTAATCCACCATGGCCTTATTGTTTGCTCTGCAACATTTTGAGGTTCACCTTGAATAAATGCTCAGCCCCATTAAGGTCTTTACAGACCATAATCCGCTGGTGTTCCTCTCCAACTTATATAACCATAACCAACGTCTCATGCATTGGTCCTTGATTGTTCAGAGCTACAACCTTGAAATATGAAATAAAAAGCAGTTTGATAATATTCTTGCCGTTGCTTTGTGAGGTGCTATGTAGATAGTGAGTCATATGTGACGTTGTTCCAAGCATCGTTTGGACTTGTATGGGTGGGGGTGTTACATGTCAGGCAGGGCCAGCATGTTTGTGTTTTATTTTTTCCTGCTCTGTCTCCCCTCATCCCTCTTCCATGTGTGTCTCCTCAGGTGTTAACAAACAGATTGGATTCCCCTTTTGTGTGTTAACGACCTGATTCGAGTCTAACTGTGTGATGTGGCTATTGTCCCCATCGGCTCTTCTGAGGAAGAATTGTTCAATCAACACCAAGAGCGTTCAATAATGGGGGCCTCCCTTCCAGAGTTCACTCTCTTCTGCTTATGCTCTGCTTCTCTGCTCTGTATGGTTAAATTGATTTGGTACTTTTGTCAAGGATTTAAGGGAGAAGTGTGTGGGAGGTTGAGGACAGGTAAATTGGAGTACCGGTTAGACTTTTCACTCATGTATTTTTATTCTTTGCCTAGACACATTAGGTCATTGTTGATGCCCCCTTTGTATGTTTTGAAAGTCTTAACGTCGATAAGTTAGTAATGTATTCTTTTGTGTTTTTTTCAGAGAGATGTTTAGTTAGGCCTTGTTTTTGTTGTTCTAGTTTCAATTTATTTGGTATGAACACAAAGTCCGATCCTCCACCACATCTTGAACATTTTTTTAGATTGTTGTTTATTGCAAAATTACTTTGACTCCATTATTTCATAGATTGTCATGTTATTGGTTCAGAGGGTGTTTCGCACTAGGGATGTTACACCATGAAAAGTCCCCAATCCCCTGCGTTGTGCAAGCAACCCCCCTGATAGAACTCCGCCAGTTGAAATGCGAAGATATGTCCAAGAAACAGTGTTTTTTGTTAATGCTCTTCCTGGTAACTAAAATTTGATATATTATTATATTATATGATATGTTCAAGATAGATCGCATTCACTTGTGTTATATGCCCCACATTTGGACTAAATCGAACCAATGTCCAAAAAAGAGAAATTCATAATAAAGCTTCCCCTAGTGCCAGAAACATACAATCGAAGTTTTCCAAAATAACTCCAATTCTTCCTCATTCTAAGGCATATGTGGATATAAAATTTGAAAATGATCCATAAAATATGTTATTAAAATATCTTATCACTGGAAGTGATTAGATTTTGGTTATGATAAGTGTGTTGCAGCTTTTAAAATGAAAAAAAAATATGAAAGACATATGGAGCGGTGACGTAACATTGTTGCGACACGCTAGAGAGCTAGAACCTAGAACAAGCGGACTATGAGGGCTCTAGCTGAATTAAAGTAATGTTAATAGTCCTGCAGTTATTTAGACTATGAAATGAAAATAATGACAAGAAAAGAGGAGATTATTGAGACTTTGGTCACTTGATGTTGGTAGCAGAAACCGGTAATATTAGTTTGTTTTACAACATTTTCTGTACACCCCTTAAATTCTGCAGGAATGTGAACTTTTAATTTTTCCACAGAAACAGTCTTGAATTATTCTTTCAAACTGCTCTGCCACCTTCGCTCGACTGCAGCCAATGAGGGCGACAGCTCGTTCATGCAGACCTGTGGGAAAGTCATCTCTAAGCTCCTGTGTAGACCCCCAAAACAATCAGTGGAACAAATTCCCACAGATTGGATTTGACCTCCTGGGTTGGTTGACCTACCCGCAGTAACTGGGAAATAACATGCTGTTCCTACGCTTGACCAAATCTCTCTCTCTCCCTACCTCTGTTTGGATCACTTCAGCTCATTTTACCCTTCAATCCATTCATCTTCTTTTTCTGACTTAGATTTCCTTTCTTTCATTAGTATTTTCTGCGTCCCACTGAGTTGAGTTATTCCCTTTAATGAGAAGACGTCGTGGAGAAGAGTCACTGCTCATTTGCTCAGTTAGTGAGGCGAATGAAAAGGACATTTAAAAATGCTCTTTGACTGGCTTTACTGACTCTGAGTGCAATTTACAGTAAATATGTTGTCATACAGAATCTATAAACAGGTTTTAATTAGCTTGTGTGATTGGATCATTAACTCACCTGCTAAAAGTATTTTTCAATCAAAAGCCATGACTTCTACGCCGCATTAGAAAAAGAAAGTACTACATTTTTGTAAAGTTGAGTAATAGCAGACTGATGTACTTTATTACAATTCATTATGATGTGGTTATATAATTGTTAATTTGGGTATAATGAGGACAGGAGGGAACAAAACTCTAGATTTGGAACACTCTTAAAGAGTCATGAGAGCTGGAGAAAACATGATAATATGAGGATATGTGCAGAAAGTGTTTGCAGAGCTTCTTCTCAAGATCTCAGCTGACAGCTGTACATCTGGACGAGAGGATTCAAATCTGGATTAATTATATTCTGGTGACTAATCACGTATCTAGTGTGACATAGCACAACAAATAAAGCACCAAATGAGGGAAAGGAGGGCTAAGAGTTACTGCACACTCGTGCGTCACCATCTTGAAATCACAAATTTTATTGATACACGTTGTGGAATTTGTCGAGAGAAAAGAGGCAAAGGTTCTTGCCTTGTGGATTTTGTTCATCTCATCAAGACGCCTTCCCTGAAATTAAGACTTTGCTTACTTTGGCCTGCTGTAATGTGCCATCTGGAAGCCTATAATACCGACGACTCACTATCAGCGAGGTCATCCAATTTATTATCCTTTAAGTTGAGGATCTTTGACATGGTGGTCAGGTGCTTCCGATTGAGTTCCCCCTCAAATTCAAGCACATGCAAGCGACAGATAACATCAGAACCTCTGAATGTTTTTGGCCTTGCAAACATAAAGTCATCATCATCATACACATCGCAGTTCCTGCATGTCTTGACTAGTAACTCCATGGATTCCTTCACGTTTTTCCTGTTTCCTGTGTTTGCAGAGCTTCCTCCCAATTTCTGACAGCACATGTTCTACATCTGAATGAGTTGCTTACGAATCTCTCACAGTCAAAGCACTTAGCAGCATCTTGGATTCTTCTCCGTTGTAGTTGATAATGGCTAAGAACACTGGTGGATTTTTTCACATCCTCAGCAGGGGGGACAAGTAGTGGAGCATTCCATTTATGCCTCGTTAAAAAAAGACCACATTCCATTTCGTGTAATTTTTCAGAATTTCTATACTGTGAATAGATCTCGTCACACCGGATCATCACCTCGCATTCAATTATAATGGTGAATTTTTTTCTTTAATAGTGGTGAGTTTTAACTTAAAACCCTGAGACGGTGTTTTGTATGTGTTTGTTTCTTCATTCTAACTTGCGAAGTTATTAATGGCTTCTAGATTGAGTAGGGAATAGCAAGTAGCATCTTTATTCACCACACACACTGCCCATTTCCTATTCAAACTGCTTCAAACTGGAAAACGGTTCAGATCACAAGATCCCGAACAAACAGCTTCTTCCCAAGAGCTATGGCCCCCATCAACTATTTTTTATGGCCTTTATTTTTTCCTCAACTTTTATTGTTTTATTTAAGGTTTTTCTATTTTCACACACACATGTATATAATCTCTCTACATGTGTGTACTTTCCAGAACAAGAGATCAGGAAAGTTTGAAGTTTACTTTGCATTCGACTTACTGACTGACCTTATAAGTTCAAAATAGATACAGATATTTTAAAAGGTGTATGAAAAATTTACAGCATGAAATGCCTAACCCTTTTACATCTACGATTACACTTTATCGGTTAACTCTAAAACCAAACGGAAAAACAGAAAAACATTACAGTGGCTGAGAAGGGAAATTCATGGGAAAAAAAAGGAAATTGAAAATTTAACAAGATGCAGAAAATTGGTAGTATGAGAGAGTCTGTTGAAAAATGTACAAAGATGATGAATGCAAAGTCTTTGGTGCTGAGGCTGAAAGGGGGGGTCCTGATATTGGCGAGCGATCTTAAGTGGCAGCAGAATATATAGACCCCCCCCCAAGTGTAAAGGTGCTTGGTTGTCACACTGGACTGATATGTACCCCATACGTAGTACCAAACCTCTATGGGATAGTTCTCAAAGCGGATGAGGGATCAGGCGTGGCAAGTCATCATCAAATAAAACAAAAATAAAATAAACTGTGCATGCACAGTAAAACCAAGGTATCTTGCTGAACTTGGACGGAAAGCCAGTGAGAGGAAACGTGTCTTCAGAAAAACTTTGAATTGACCATTAGTCTGTGCAGCTATCGGATGAATAGCTAGGCTGTTCCACAGCTTAGGACCCACCACTGAAAGGACTCTATCACCTCTGCTTTTTTAACCTGGATCTGGACCCGGGAACATCCATGAGTAGCTGACCTTGGTGCTCTGCTTAGTGTGTGAGGCTGTAAGAGCTCAGACAAATTAGGTGGCGCCATGCCATTCTAACTTTTAAGTTATAAACTGGAGCCTGCAATATATTGGAAGCCAGTGTAAGGAGGCAAGTCCAGGTGTGTAATGTGGTCAAGCTGTTTCTTTCCTGTCAAAAGGCAGGCTGCCGTGTTATATAAAACCTGGAGACGACGTAGTGACAATCGGTGAATTCCAATATACAAACAATTACAATAATCTAAGTGGGATGTAATGAAGGCATGAATTACTCTTTCAAAGTCACGTAGGGGAAGACAGGCCTTCACCCTTACCATGGAGCCTTAATTGAAAAAAGCTCACCTTGACAACCGAGCTTATCTGATTATCAAATTTGAAGGGAGTCAAAAATCACACAAAGGTTCCCGGGAACCGGGTGACACTAAGGAGGTTAAAGGGCCGATAACATTGTTGTACCCGTTTAACAGGTTAGATTTTCCAAAAGGAATAATTTTTGGAATTTCTTTGTTAAAGTTGAGGAATTATATTTAAAATTATGAATATAAATATTCACATATACATCCATTCTACAATTCAGCTGATATTTTTACTGCTTTACGCATCGACAAAATCATCAGTAAAATTTTTGATTCTTCAAATATGTGAACTCTCAACACTACTTAGACACCGACAAATTCCCCCCTTACTTATAAGTAAGGGGGGAATTTGTTTAGTTTTCAACGGTATGGGATACAGTCGAAACTAAACAGTTACTGTTTAGTTTCAACTGTATCTCATACCTTCAAACTGATGAGACGGCTTCATCAAAGATAAAATGCAAATTTCACACACTCTCAGAAATTACACCATGACTCTCTTTAAAGTACAATTCCCCTGCAGTATCTCCCATGCATAGACAAACCTTTTCAACCCATGACCTTTAATTCTCAATGGAAGCCAAAACAAGAGATATCTGCACAGGAAAAACAAACCAGAGGAATCATTTACAGTCAACAGATAAAAATATCCAGCTAAGTAAAGTATGGATAAACTGAATGTAGAACAGACATACCTGATTAAATTGTAAACTCCACAAGCAGATAATTTATAGAAAACAGGACAATAAACATTAAATCTGAGCAACCCTATAAGCCATAATTCAGTGGTCTGACTCAACGACTCACATGGAAAATGTTGGTTGACCCTTAAGATGAATTAGATTAATGAAAAATCACTCCACACATTAGATGAAAGACTTATAAATAAATTAATGTAAGATCAATTCGTGCTGATAGCAAACGAGAAACTGGCCTTACTCAAGGCCAATGGCCTTAGTCAAGACCAATGGCCTTACTCAAGACCCAGTCTTACCTGGGGACCAGGGGCCTCATTTATAAATGCTGCGTACGCAAAAAAAGAATGCAACCGCCGCTGTCTACACAATCCTTGGGTTTTATAAAAAGCAAACTTGAAGGAAAAATGAGTGTTCCTCCATGCATAAAGTCTGACCCATCCGTAGAATAAAACTTGAGAAATGGGGAAACTACGACTCAGATGGTGGAAGAATGAAACGGACAACTACGTGTGGAATTAATACCAGTGTGTTAGAGAAATCCAAATACAACCATTCAAAGTCATATTGATTAAAAATGATAAAACAGGTATTTGATTGATTGAAAAAAGTAAGCTAGCAGTCAGAAGACGTTTGCATGGAAATCTTTTTCGATGCCACATTCTGATGCACATTTTCATTAATTGGTTTTATATAGCCAATGATATATTTTGTTTCCTAGTGTGTACACTTGTTATGGCTTTTATTTGATTTATTGTTAAGTATTAAAAGCATTTTGTGTTTGGCTTTCTACCCATGTTTTGGCTGCCGTTCAATCAACACCATTATTATTATTACCATTTATATTTCAACATTTCGAACAGAACTGTTTGTCATTACTATTGGAATAATTGCCCCAGGTTCTAATAAAGAGGTGGGTATAAAAAGGAAAGTCATAACAATGCGTAATGACGCAAAATGGCTGATTTGGCACTGCAGGAAGATGTGGCGAACGGGCGACTGAGAAGGGAGCGATTTTTCAGGGACCATCAAGACCTTCTGGCTAAGGATGATGAGTGGCTGATGACTAATTTCTGACTTGCACGAGCGGTCTTTTTGGATAACTGTGCTGCACCGGGCCCAGCATTACAGCGAGCACCCACGGGAACCGACCTGTGCCGAATACAAATCTTCCTGACTCTCGGGTTTCTTGAAACCGCCTCATTTCAGAAGGAGCTGGCTGTGGGTCAGGAATATTCCAGCCAACATTCAGCTGTGTTTGCCCAGGAGTGTTGGCATGTATAATTGACTTGTTACACCTGTACATAAAGTTTCCTTACAGGTTGGGTGAACAGGCAAACAAAAAAGCCAAATGTAATCGGTGCTATTGACTGCAAGCATTTTGCTATAATAGCCAAGTGAAAATGAGTTTGCATTGATTAACCGAAAGCATTTCGCAGACATGATTCTCACTAATGTACTGGCACTGTGTCCTGACTTCCTGTACGAGTTGGATGGCTTCTAGGTAAGAACAATCAATGTAAAAATCCCACAAACTTTATCTTTTCTCCCGCTTGTAGTTGTCTAACCTGTTCCAATAACATTCTAGGTGACAGTGGATACACCCTCAAGCTGTGGCTACTCAACCTACAGCGTTCAGGGGAGAGGACCTTCAATGTGCACCACAGCCAGACAAGCACTGTTATGTAGCGGATGCTAGGGGTCCCGAAAGGCGGATGACGACCCCTTCGCCCGTGGAGTTTTATCAACTTTCATGTCGAACCAATTCATCTTTACCTCTGTTACAGTACGACCCTTTGGGGCAGCAGCATTAATTGAGTCGTTCACCTGCTGCCATTGAAGGGCCTTTTTGGCTTCACATTGTGTGAAGTTCCTTTTTCTCGCCTGTCCATTAGTTTTTTCCATTATGCCCTTCATTAATTCGGTTAGCCTTTACAATAATCAGGGGCGTTTTGCTGACCATTTAAAGGCAACTGTGGCCTGCCATGAAACTCACACAAGTGTGCCACATTTACAGAAATTTGTGATTTATAAAGGGAAATTAACGTACCACATGCAAAAATATTCTGAATTATAAAATTAACTACTACTATACATTGTTTTTTGAACATTATTTCCCCAAACATTGGTTACATTTAGTGCAAATTTGATGCATATGAATGAAATTGAATAATAGTTCATATTTTACTCATTAGGAGGAGCTTTTACAAAAAAAACATTTTTTTTCAGACATATCTTCTCAATCATTGGTTGGATGTGGGCGCATATGCTTCGACTTGAGGAAATCTATCCAGTATAGATGGTGTTTTAATGTAATAGCACATCTATAACTCACTAGGGGGAGCTTTTTACAAAGAAATACAGTGGACATAACTTTATATCTAATTTGAGGAGTTCAATCAGGGGGATTGCTTGTGCATCACAGGGGATTGGGGACTTTATGGGTATATACACTCCGACATCATAGGTCTAGTTATATTCTATTTCTCTACAGAAACAAAGAAGCTCCGACTTTTATTACTGAATTTGTATATGTAATGCCACTAACAATAACAACTAAGATAATGATCGGAATGCAAAGAAACAACGTTTTGATTTTTGGATGGTTCACATTCACTTCGGGACGGTTAAAAATAATTTTCGGGAGGGTTCCAGGACGGTCAAGAGAAAAGTTAGTCCATAACCCTGCTGGCAACCTTTGTTAATTTGTAATAACTTTGGATAATGTATGTGGTATGAATCCGGTGTGAGTGCACAAATTCTGTAATTTGTAACAATTCCACAAAGATTACTCACCATATTTCATCTGACACAGAGGTCATGTTACAATTTTTACCCTGTGCGAATCGACATCTCGGTGATTTTGTGTCGGAATTCATATTTACTGTTTCCTCTGCCACCTTTTGAATTGATTGAATTTTGAATGGTGATGGCTGCAGTGGCAATAATGAAATACTGTTTTGACAACCAGGTTGTGTCTGTAGTTTAAAAGATCGGTGTTTCCTGCAAGTCCTATTTGTTCTCGCAGCGAGCTGTGTTCCTTTATCGACATGGGCTGGGCGATCCAGTGCTAAGAGTTGTCACAGAAGAGGGTTTGTTGCAACCCCCGACCCAAATCCTGGGCACTCAGCACCTACTGCATGGGGAAGGAGAACGGACGAGATCCATTCGATTGAATGGGTTTCCCAACTTATTTGTATCCCTTGACTTTTAGCCTCTGACACAGCAGCTCTTTCTGCTTCCTGGCCTGTCTTCACCTGCTTCTCTTTCTTGACCTTTATAGACAAGTGTTGAAAATGACTCCTTCCCTCTACAACCCTCTCAGCATCAGTGATAGAATAGAATAGAATAGCTTTATTGTCATTGTTTTAAAAACAATGAAACACCATTTGGCAGCTCTAGTTAAGGCAAAAATCAATCAAAAAAACGAAAATAAAACCTCAGCAGCATCAAAACATGACAGATAAAGTGCAAATATAAATATAAATAAAATATAAGAAAAACGAGGTAGTCAAACACAAGAGGTATATACAAGG
Source organism: Lophius piscatorius (assembly GCA_009660295.1). NCBI lineage: Eukaryota > Metazoa > Chordata > Actinopteri > Lophiiformes > Lophiidae > Lophius > Lophius piscatorius. The sequence goes on along the minus strand of VRLP01004250.1, from coordinate 20,760 downwards.
TATGATGTACAGTCAGCATTAATGTGAGTGGGAGGGGGAGGGGGGTTGTGCATTTCAATGCCTGAGCGAAGAAACTGTTCTTCAGTCTGTTTGTTCTAGATCTGATAGATCTATATCTCTTCCCAGAGGTCAGGGAGAACAGGTAGTGTCCAGGGTGAGTGGGGTCCTTATACTACAATACCTCTGGCCTTCTGTTGTAGTCGGCCATTGTAAATATCTCTGAGGGGGGGGTAGTGATATCCCGATGACACGCTCCGCTTCTCTCACGACCCGCTGCAGGTCCTTCCTGTCCTGCGAGGTGCAGCTGGAGAACCACACCGTGCAGCAGTAGGTCAGGAGGCTCTCTACCGCCGACCGGTAGAAGTTGGTCAACAGGTGGTGAGGGAGGTGAGCGTGCTGTAGGCTGACTCGTTGTTATTTGTAATCAGTCCTACCACGGTCGTGTCATCAGCGAATTTGACAATAGTGTTCGTAGGGTGGATGGGGGAGCAGTCATGGATGAAGAGGGAGTAGAGGAGGGGGCTGAGGACACACCCATGTTGTGCCGGTGCTCAGGATGACAGTGGATGATGTGCGGCCTCCCATCCTGACGTTTTGGGATCTGTTCCTGAGGAAATCCAGTATCCATGTGCACAGTGAACTGCCTAAGCCCAGGTTGCTCAGTTTGTGGACCAGTTTGTGGGGGATAACCGTGTTAAAGGCTGAACTGAAATCCACAAACAGCACTCTCACATAGGTGTTAACCTGATCCAGGTGAGTGAGGGCTGTGTGGAGGGCTGTGTTGACTGCATCCTCTGTCGACCTGTTTGCTTGGTAAGCAAACTGGTGTTGGTCCAGGTCAGCAGGGATGGCAGATTTGATGTGAGAGAGGATGAGTCTCTCAAAACATTTGGTTATTATGGGGTTGAGAGCAACTGGGCGATAGTCATTAAGGCAGTTCACTGTACCTTTTTTTGGGACCGGAATTATGGTGGCCGATTTCAGGCAAGTGGGGACAGCAGACTGCAGTAACGAGAGGTTGAAGATGGTGGTGAAAACTCCTGCTAGCTGCTCTGCGCACGCCTTGAGAATTCTGCCCGTGACTCCATCTGAACCAGGTGCTTTCCTCGCGTTGACTCTACGCAGGGTGGATCTGACCTGATGTTGGTCCAGCTGAATGACGTTGTCCTTCTCCGGTAGTGCCGGATGTGTGTCAGCAGCAGTCAGGGGGTCTGGCAGTGTGCGGTCTGAGGTGTTAGTGGCCATGTGGCTGTCCTTGTAGCCAGTCAGAGTCTTTATCCCCTGCCACATGCTTCTGGAGTTGTTGCTGTTAAAGTGCTCCTCTATGCGCTGCTTGTATCTGCGTTCGGCCTCAGTGATGCCTCTCCTCAGGCTTCGCCGTGCTGCTTTGTAGGCCTGCAGGCCCCCAGACTCGAACGCAGAGTCCCGTGCCCTGAGCAGGGTCCTCACGTTGCTGTTGAACCAGGGTTTGTGGTTGGGGAGCACTTTAACAGTTTTGGTCTCCGAGAGAGTCTCAGCACAGAACTTGATGTATGAGAGGACAGCTGATGTATGTCCTTGCAAGTCTGTCCCTTCAGCGAAAAACATCCCAGGCTGTGTCCTTGAAGCAGTCCTGCAGTGCTGAGGTAGCTTCTTCAGTCCATACTTTCACTGTCTTCATGGATGGTCTCTGTCTACAGCTGAGAGTTTCATACGCTGGGATCAGGGATAGAGAAGATGGTCTGAGAGTCCCAAACGTGGCAAGGGGGTGGCTTCAAATGCATGTGGAATATTGCAGTAGGCCTGATCTAAAGTATTTTTTCCTCTTGTATGGAAGTTTAAATTTTTTTATGGAATTTCAGAAGGACAGACTTCAAGTTCGTATGATTAAAGTCCCCTGCCGCTATCACAATGCTATCTGGGTGAACCGACTGGTGCTTGCTAATGGAGTGATGTAGCTTCTCCATGGCTAACCTGGCGTTTGCTTGTCGTGGTACGTAAACAGCTGTGTTAGTAACCGATGTAAATTCCCTGGGCAAGTAGAATGGTCTGCACTGCAACATCACGTACTCTATGTCCGGAGAGCACTGAGTGTCTTTGGCTGTGGCTTGGGGTGGCTTGTTTGTGGGGGTTAGCTTATAGCTTAGCTTGCAGCCCACCCACTCTTGACCCTCTTCTGCTTTTTGTGTCGCCGCCGCCTGCGCCATCTTTGCGGGATGATGATGAACTCGGCATGCGGGGGAGAGGGCCGAATCTCCGGTGGTATATAGTCCCAGTTTTTGTTGTCCTTTATGCATAGATAAAAGTCTGCAGCCGCTGGTTGAAACTCGGTTAAACAAATAAAAAGAAATAGCTGTTTGTAAAATTGATGTTGCTTGGTTAATTTGGCTGAACACTTATAATCCATGTTGACTAGATAATCATATAATGCTATTATAATCCTAATATTGTAAGTAAATTGTATCCAACGTTTGGTGGAAATCTTTGACATCTCTGCATTGAGTAAATTCAACAAATAATTTTTTGAGCGTACATTGCTGAGATGCTACTTCCCTACAATCCTCACCTCTTCAGCAGGATTCCAAGGAAATGAGGCTCCCTGAATTAGTTACTTCTTTAAAGTCACTTCCCAAAAATGACCGCAGTTAAAAGCCTTTATGAACTTAGGCCCTCCATTTGAATGTGACAATGTGACATTGTTCACAACTTCTTCCTCTTCTACTTCCTCAAATCCCCCCCAGTTTTTAGAAATTTTAAATCAAAATGTGCAGCTTAATCAAAATTATGACTATCATAAAAACATCAAAGCCATTAAGGTATTGTACATGTGATAAAAAACACCAAAGTCACTGCATTACTTGCAGTGAAAACATCAGAGCCACGGAGTTACAGGTCAGTAAGGCCTTGAATATTTAAAATCCCAATCAAATACATCATAACAAAGTTACGCTTTGTTGCCACAAAAACGTCAAATAAAACAACATTTTAAGTGTCACAGAGACAACAAAGATGTCAATTGTCAAAGGTACAGGCAAAAACCAACTTTAAGTATGAAGTAATTTACAATGACTTCATACTTTGGATTAATTGGGCGCACCTGACGTTGGCAAACCTGCTATCCAAGGTATGCAACAGTGGCTCTACCCAATTCACATTTTCGTATTTTATTGTGGGGCTGTCGTCCCTTCAAAATATCTGTGTCGGAGTTAGCGGCTACATTGTATAGATTGACGGCGTCCGGTCGTATGCGAGCAGACAGGGAGAACTCCAGGCAGGGTGCGGTGTTGCATCCCTCTGAAGAACATATTTCACTTTCTTTTTAACATCACCGGTGAAGTGATGATGGTGCTGCATTGGTGAAGCTCTCACCATTTGAGGAGTAAACGAGTTCTCATTTTCAAATATGCACATTGCATTGAATCTTAAAAAAGATCTTAATTGATTAAAGCAAATATCAGTGGAAAGGTGAGTTGAACAACTTGTTGAATGAAGCTGCAGATGAGTGTTATTCCTGCTTCAGCGAATTTGCAATAAAAACCTCTTCCCACAGGTCTTTAAAGTTGACCATTTGTGCAAGATCATAACCTGGAGGTGCAAAGTGCTTCAAATGACCCCAAGGTGGGTTATTAAACAGACCATTTTCCTTCTCACTAGTGATATATGAATGGCTTAGTGGCTATCTGCTGAGTGCTTAAATGTCCATTTGGCAGAACGACTCGTCGAGTCGAAAAGGGAAGGAAGTGAAATGTCTTACCCACATCCAGTTCATCAGGCAAACTGGAGGGAGAACTGTGCTAGAATGAAAGAATAGAAAAAGTAAGTGAAATTTAAAAATGTAATACACCTCTACAACCTCCTCTATGAATGTTAAAATCCACCGGGCTTCCTCAGGATTCAGTTTTGGGTCCTGTTTTATTCCAACCCACTTTTCCCCTTTAAGTCCATTATCATGACAATGTGGAAAGAGCTGACTGCTAGAACTAGGCAATGCTGTCTTTCACAAAAGGGAGGGTTTATCCTCAAAGTCCCCAATCCCCTTCATCATACAATCGTACAAATTAAATGTGACTGCCACAGTATTTTAATCTAAAGACGCTCCCCAAAATGAGTAGAACTACTTAAATGAACTACTACTCCATTTAACTCCTACTCCCACTTGTTCTTTAGACCTTTGGTGAATCCGTACGCTTGTCCGTCTGCCTCCTCCGCTCCGCTCACCTAAAACGGACACACATGACGTCGCTTTCCGACCCTACTGTTTGGATCCTCCTGGGAAAAAAATATACTTTCATGTACTATAAATCCCCTTGTATAGCATGGGACAAATGATTACTCAGTGGTGGACAGTACTCAAGTATTGTCCACTTTTGTTTTACTCTCATATACTTCTCTGTACATTTCACAGGTAAATATTGTACTTTGTACTCCATTACAATCGTCTGGCAGCTAATAATATTACATACTACTCTTCTCTACTGTATTTCCAAATGTGTTGATTATGAATGGATTTCTCTAAAGGTTGAGGAAATTCTCCGACAGTTTAAATTAATACAGGGTATATTATATTATAATATAACACATATTACACATCCTTTCATATCCTCAGTTTGGAATTATGTGGGATAGGCGATAAATTCAATAGTCAAAATTGCAAAAACGAGGCGCACTTATGAACATAACCACACAAATCAACTACTTCTAAAATCTTGTGTTATGAAATTTAATGAATTGGTTTAATATAAAGTTGTGCTTGTGATGTTTGGAGCTAAATTGATGCCTCCCTCAGACTGTGAACAAAATAGTTTTTCAATAAATGCAAAAGCAAAAATAAAAAAGCAGAAAAAGGGATTAAAAGGAGATGCATCTCTATTGTTAGGATAAATCTCCCAAACAATACAATACCAAAACAAACCAAAACAATACTAAATCCAAAATCAATACCAATACCAAAACAATACCAAAATAAATGTGCAATTTACTTTTGGTTTTCAAAAGAATGATTTCCAAAGTTTTTTTGGAGGAATATGAGTCTGATTGATTTTAATTTCTGGAGGTTAGCTTATACTGACAGGATTGTAGTCAGGCTTATGTAAACCTCTTCAGTCACTCATAATGTTTTGATTTTATTTATGCTGAAACGGAGATTATAGTCATTATATTACTTATTATGACGGATTAAACTAAATAAACTATTGAAAATGAGTCTTGTGTTATTTGGTAAAGCATCATCACAAACCTGAAATCCGGCTGATGTCATTCAAAGATCGATTGGATTCATTGATCTTTAAGATTAAACTACCAAGCAGCACAAAAAGTCGTTAAAAAAGCCTTTTACTTCTTTTTCTTTTCGTTGCCTCTGTTAGTGCAGAAACCCAGAATGTGACCTGGCAATTTGGACAGAAAGCTAAAATAGAAATAAACCAAATGGGACGAGACAAAAACAATCCAAGTCATTTTTCCAGACGACGTTGTACGAGAGGCTGAGTACATCCTGAACGAGTCGGCAGTTCATCACAGAGACAGACGACGATTCATGTTCATTCTTACGGGCCACTTCAATTTTATTGCATGAGGAAGCAGCAATGGCTCAGCTGGGCTTGATGGGCTTTTTACTGCTTTTAACTAAATTTTGCATTTTTCTTTGTGAGCGCGTGGAGCCTTAGTGCTACAGCCGTGATCTCCTCATACTCATGATTAAATCCACTGGGGGCTATGTGGAACCTCCAGCAGTTTTCCTTTCAGAGATCATCCGAGAAATGAGTGCTTCCTCATAGACTGCAAGACTTAGTACATTCAAACATTCCGTTTGAAATTGCAGTCTGAGGTTTGGTCCAATTATCTTCCAATTAATTGCTTCGGCGTATTGTATGAAAGCGCATAAAATTAAATCCAAAAGTCCGTCAGCACTTTTCCACTATTTCATAACTTTAATTTATTATAAGGGCGGCCTATCTCATTTCCTCATTGGAGTGAGTGAATGTGTCATACAATTACTGGTATCACAAAAGACTATAACCTCTGTAATTTCAAGGATAGTTTCCAGGCAGTTTAATATACCAGCAACATCGTTTATCTTCTATTTACAAATAAGAAACTGCTTTAGGGGTTTACGGACTCCCCTGGGGGCCGGAACTACCAAAAGATCCACTGCAGAGTTTATATTCTAGTGTGGGTACCCGAGGTCTTGTCTCAAAAAGATATTGTATGCTGGTAATAGCAACTCTTAAACCTAAAACGATTTATCCTTAAATTGCTCAGGCATGAATTTGGTCAGTCTGGTCCAAAAAAATCGACTTCCATTAGAAACCCAAATCATCAAATGGTACACTCTAATTATCTTTTGAGAACATTTTCCACACGTTATCGCAGAAATTATTTTTGATGAAAACCAGAAAATCCCCAAATTGCAGACTTTGTCCCCAGGGAGTTCCTGGCACATTTTTCCCATCTGGTATGGGATTGTCCAGAAGTCCTCTGATTTTGGAACTGTCTCTCTTCATATCCATCCGAGATTCTGGAATGCTCCGGCCATGCTCCTAATCGGGTTTATTTTTGAATGATGATCCTCTCATAAGACTTACACTACAGTGGCGGCTATGGCCGGCTTTTCTAATAGCAACAGTAAAAAATGATTGCTCTACATTGGCAGGCGCCTTTTCTTTGAAGAGACAACAGTGGCTCCTTACTTTTATGGATATTTTCTACATATCGTAGAACACGTAGTGCAAAACCACATAATGTAAATGTTTTAGTTAAAACTGTTGAGGGCATAAAGGAACCATTGAAGACATATTAGTCTATTGCAGGAAGAAGAAGTCCTGTGGGCTGGAGGAAGAGGGGATATGTTGGTCAGTCATTTATGTCCTGTCAAGTCTGTATGGTTGTATTTCTTTAAAATTAAAACAAATTTGATCACAAAAAAATTGGAGATCATCCGTCCGGATACTCCTTTGGGTTAACAGCGGCTGGACATCCAAGCCGATGGGAATAAAGAAAAAGGTGGAGACGTGGTTGCATGCTGCAGAGGATGAAAAGACGAGGCCATCGCCCACTCCCATCCTCACCAATGTTCAGTCAAAGCACAAGAATTTTGACGACCTTCAAGCAAGTGTTCATTTCCTGGAGGAGTATAAAAGTTCTTGTCTATTTTTTTTCATGGAAACAAAGTTTAAACTGTTAAGTCACTCAGTGGGGGAGTGCGTCTATACGTCAGCAAGAGTTGGTGTAACATGGCGGAGTGTAACAACCCCTATCTGTATCCATACCCACCTTTTATCGACCATGGAAATGTACTCATTATTTGTCACGCTTGTGTAGGACCCGATGGTTGATGTGGACATGGCGACCCAGGCCCCACTAAAGACTTCAGGAGATTGTGCCGGACGCACCAAACCTTGTAAAGGGAGAGTTTAATCAGTGGAAGCCAGGGATCGCTGTGTAACGTTTACTAGTATGTCTCGTTACGTGTCTGACTTGACTTAATAAATCGCTTGACCTAATCTATTGCTCGGTCCAAGGAGCTTAGAAATCCCGCCGTAGAAGTCCAATTGTCTGATCACTTATTTACTTGGTTCCTACAAACTGGTCCTGAGGAAACACAAGCCAGAACAACAGTTAGTTGTGGTCTGGTCACATGACTCCATTCAATGCCTGCAGGACTATAGGATATAAAATAATGTCTCACAGACTGGATTTATAAATTCCTGTGGTGACTTGGATGGACTCACAGGGACGTAATCATGAGCGAGAAATCAATTTCTATATATTCTAATAACAAGCCATGGGTCAAAAATGCGATTAATCAGCGGACATCAGTTTCAATCAGAGAGATGAGACTCAATATAGGGAACTACAGAAGCAAGTTAAAAGGGAAATTCTCAGTGCTGGGAACTCATGGCCAGTATGGGTAGGTGCGTCTATGATGGGATGGCAGTCCAAGAAATGTGCAATTTCTTACACTGGTAAATCTGATATTGACCTCTCTAATGAACTGAAGTCTTTTTGTGATTGTTTTAACGTCCATGATTTTCGTGAGTAGCTGGAAGTCCTTAAAAATGTTGTTTCCGAGCCGGAGAGGGGGAGGTCCAAAGGGACAATGTTGTGAAAATTTTCCAGGGCATAACGGAGAGAAAAATGTCCCGGTTCTGATGGGATTGGAGGTCGGATTCTCTAAAATTGTGCTGAGCAGTAGGCGGTAATTTTTCCCTTTGATTATCTCGACATCACTCCATCTCCATACGGTTCCCAGTATTTGGAAAGAGTCAATAATTGTTACCGTGCCAAAAATAAACCACCAAAATCATTAATGATCGCAGGCCTGTGGAACTTACCCCTCATGAAAATGTTTGGGAGAATTATGGAGGACGCACTCACGACTGTAGTTCAGGGAGATTTGGATCCATTCCAATTTACACCTTGATCTTGCAGGGGTGTTGTTGATGCACTTAACACTTCTTTAAGACTGTCACACACTCAGAGGGAACCAAACCCCTAGTCGGACTGCTTTTAATGGAAAAATCCATCCAAATTCATTTCAATTTTACAGCCTCCTAGTGCGAGGTTGAACTGGATTGATTTTGGGAAACGCTTGTTGTGTATTTCTCACACTAGGGGGCGCTTTATCGCAAAAAGTTCTCAGGTCATAAATTCTCAAATGAGGTTCGATTTAGTCCACATTTGGTGCATGTGAAACAACTCAAGGAGCTCTATCTTATATATATGTATTTATTTACCCATATTGTAGTTCAGGCGGCTTCCTTCTGGACGCAGGTACAGGAGGTTCTGCCAAGATGTAGGTCCAAGAGACCTAAAAACTCATATATACCCGCTGCAATTGACCTTTTTAAATCACTCTGTGTGCGTTTTTATACAATATTTATTGCTCTTGTTTGTCTGATGTTTTATTGGTGTTCGTTGTCACTGTTTTCTTGTTTTAATTATTGTTGTCGTTCTTACTGCTGGCAGTGCAACAAATTATCCCTTGGTGATAATAAAGATATCATTGATCCTCGCCATCTAATCTTTCCACCAACAAGAAATCAAAAACTGTGAGTAGCACAATCAGGATTTATTAGGGTTTCCGAACAGACTCCAGTCAAGATGCTGGGCATAGACATATGAGGCCAAAACTCTGGCACCGCCAGACCAATGAATCTGGACTTCATTCGTGCCACAACAACCGCAAACAACTAACGCCGCTATAATCAAAAACTATTTAAGGTACATAAAAATCAATTAGATGCACCAAAGCTGTTCATCATCTAAAAAACGAAATGCATCCTCAATGACACGGTCGTATAGATAGTAGACCGACTCAAGCTAGAATTCCCTAGTTTGTCAAAGAACATGGCTGAAGAAATTAGAAATCTGTTTGGGTTAAAGAATACGACAGTCATCAAAAAGTAATTCCATTTAATTAAACAGAACAGGGATCCATTGTAAGGTCTGAAGGCCTCAGAGTAGATTTTTCTCCCGGAGAAAATCTGATTGGATAAATCAAAGCTCTAAATAATGAAATCTAAACCATTAAATCGCATGTAGTCTCAAATAAAATGCTCATTGAAGCATGAGGATAAAATTTCTATGGTACTGACAATGTTTAGGCCGGTAGTGAAGGCCTTGGTGTTGACGGCCCACCTCTGATACAGAAACATTCTATATTGTGGTATATTGATATATACATATTTTGCTGATAATGCTCACATAACTTTTACATAACTAAGGTTTTGAATGCAGGATGTTTACTGGTGGTGGAATATCTTTTCACAGTGTGGTATTAATACGTTCACAGCAGGATTTAAGTGCTCTACCCAGCACTGCTTTCAGGCAAATCCAAAAAAAACAACATAATAACATCTCAAATGTGTCTTATCTAACTCTAAACGGACGTTCATGAGAACAAATATTTCTCTGCGATGTTATATTCAGCTGAATTTTCCAATCTTGTCCAACATCAGTCCTCTGCTAATATGTGAAGTACAACATCTGACATGTTTGATAGGGCAACAGCCATCTGGGTCTTTTATCTCTTATTGAGTGTATTCCAGAAAAGGTCAAACACATATCTGCTAAGCAGTGATTGAGTGTGTGTGTGTGTGTGTGAGTAGTTCTCATTGCGTGTTTCTCCTTACTTACCCCGCTAAGTACCTGTGTGCTGGTAAAGGACAGAGTGGGTTCATGCTGTGCGTCTTCATTTGTTTATTGAATGAACACACGTGATACAATCAAACATGGCAAATATGAAATATCATGACGATAAGTAAATATTTTTTCTATACAAATACAACAAACTCATCCGTGTTATAATATCAAGGTCCGTACAGACAACAGGTTTGATGTGCACTTCTGCAACATTAAAGGGATATACAACTTTTTTTTAAAAATATTTCATTCAGTGTGGCTGTCTAGTGGAGTGGAAGTCAGAGAATCTGGTATCAGGTTGATTTACTTTCTACTTAAGAGACCGAAGCCTCCAGAGATTCAACAACTATACCGACACTTCACAGGAACACATAGCTATCAATAAGCACAAATCAGAAAACGTTACTAGTAACAGGAAATTACGCCACAGTGAAAACAACGTACAGAGGTACAGAGGCAGGGCGGGGCTTCAGGCAGTGTGGAGCATTTTTACAGTAGAACAATAGTGCTGAGAAACAGTGAGGGCAGCAACGTAGTGTAATGGATAGCAGTGCTGCCTCACAGAAGGTTCTGGGTTCTGCCTGGCCTTTCTGTGTGGTCTCCCCGTGTTGCCCGGGTTCTCTCGGGATATTCTTGTTTCCTCCAAAACCTCATATCATGCAATACATGTGAAATGATGACTCTAAAATTGCCCATAGATGTGAATGTGAGCATGAATGGTTGTTTGTCTTTATTTTTTCATCTATGTGATGAGCTTGCAAATAATCTAGGGTGTACCCCATCGTTTTGCCCAATGTCAGCTGGGATAAGCTTCAGACCCCCCGCGACCCAGAACAGGATAAGCGGTTTTCAGAAAATGATGGAATAGATGTTTTTCTGTTTCTCTGTGTCAGGAAATTAGGCGGTAATTCTTAAAGCCATGAGTGTAATGAGGTTGGGCCATCAACATACACTCATGTTTCTGTCGCCAGGGTTTACATGGCGACAGAAACAGTGGCAATTTGTAATGATCACACTCTGGGACCACTTTCAGAAGTTTTGTGTTTTCAGGCTCAGAAAATTCTGTTTCCATGGAAATTGAAGGCCAAACTTCCACAAAATTGTATACGAAAGCCCTGTAATGTTCTCTTGCCCTACGTGATACAGTATAGACCCAAGCTGCTATCCCGAACCTTTATAACCACTGTAACCTACTATATGTGTGAAATTAGCGAGCTGCATCAGCAAAATTTAATTTAGACGGTAGTTTTCTCCTTGCTAGTAGCATCTATAATATCTGTGGTTTGAGTCTATGAGTGGCGATGTCGGTCAGCCACCTGTTGATCAGTGTTTTCCCTTATCCTATTAAAAATATCATCTTCTATGTGCAAACCAGATTGTTCTTCTTCGCTTCTACCCTCGCTCCCACCAAAGACCCTGATCACAGAGAAACATCTCTACACTCGTCCCTGTCTGTGTGCGACAGTACAGCATCGGTTTGGTCGCTCTGAATGAGTAGCAACGGAAAGAAAAAACACTACAAATGAAACAAAGTCCTGATTCAGTCACAGAAACAACGGATATACAACAGATTTTTACAACAAAAAGGTACAATATAGAGTTTTTTTTCAAAACTCTTTCAAAAGCTTTTTTAAAAATTTGTTATCATAAAATTAGTTCCCTTATGATCACTGTTGCCGCAATTCTCTGAACAGAACTTGTTGGAAAGGCCTTTAAAGTCAACCACCTGTCCTACTTTGGTGAAGGAGATTATGGGATGGCGTCAGTTTCTCAGATGCAGCCACATCGATGTCTTGGAAATCATGAAGTGCTAGAGTGCTAAGAGTGTGCAAGTGCAACAGGGCAACCAAACACAAGTAATGGGAAACCAAAGAGACCCTCATGTCTTATAATAAAAACATAAAATATTTAAATCTAAAAAACACTAGATATAGCAGAAGAGTAAAGAGAGTTTTTTTTATTGTCTCAGTCAGCCTTAATAACAAGATGTTTTGATTTCCAGTTGTCAAATATAGAACGACTATAGAAGCTTCCGTGTGTTTTATATACCGTCTGTTTTATCTCTTTCAGAGATAATCAAGTATAATTGGTCATATCATAAACCCATTTGTATTCGGATCTAAGCGTTTTCATGGCATTACATTGTTTCAGTCTTCAGATTCCCGTCTATTCTTAAGAAGGCTTTTTTTTTTTTAAATGTATTGCCAGAACCTGCAATATCTGGCATTTTTACATTTGACTTCCAATGAAGGTGCAATTTAAACAAAAAGGAAATTGGCTGGCTGTTGCATTTACATAAATGTGACTTGTATTTTTTTATGAAATAATTTCATATTTGCAAGATGAACGGTATTACATTGTGTACGAGATTCAATCAAGATGACATGAACTGGTCAGTCTTGATTTGTTTCCATCCTTGCACGCACTGAAATAATGGAATTCATGGTATTTTGAGTGTACAACAATTTTGTAAACATCTAACAGGCATTGATCGGCAGTGACTGAAACACAATATTTCAGACCATCAGAAAAAAACAATACAGTTATAATATGGGATAAACATTTAGAAAAAATTGTCAAGACGATTTTCAAAATATCAAAACATTACGGAAAACCTTTTGATAGCAATGTCTCTCCCTTTCAACCTTACTCCATTGTGCAACTCAATCCATATTACGTACAAAGTTGACTTTCTCATCTTTAATGTCCAATTTCAAGTATTGACAGTATATATCCATATTGTTGACGACTCCAATTAAGCGCAGAGCAGTTTGTGTGAGCAAGGATCTCTGAAACAGCCCTGCGTAAAAAATCTGTTAAGGTAGATTTGACTGAAAGGGTCTCTGCCCTGAGCAGCAGGAGTTATATAACCCCCCTTGGAGTCTGAACACTGGTGGCAGCGGCTGATGACTCTGCTGGGGCTGATGAAGGATGAAGGTGATGGATCTGTGAGGACGAGGTGGAGATGGGGAGGTAGAGCGGTCATGAATGGCACAAAAGTAAGATGATGGGCTGTAGCAGATATATTCCACTTTTATAGTCTGAATACTCGTTGAGGCGGCTGATGACTCTGCTGAGACTGTTGAATGATGAAGTTAAAAAGACAGTATTTATGAAAATAAGTTATATCAGCACAGGAATTACAACATTGACATACAATTATCATCAGTTGTCATCACACGATCTGATCCCTGGGCAGCACATGCCTACACCTTTTATTCCTATTTTAATTCTTGGTCATTTTTTTAATATCCACCCAAATTTGTACATTAAAAGCACAAAACACGATAATCCATAACAAAAGTGTACATCTGAAACAGAATTATAGTCATTGTGGTCACTTCACGCTACATTACATTGATGAAGACCTGCAGGAATAGCTGAGTCTGCAGACAGTGGAAGTGGGCGGGGTTACAGCATTACAACGCAGTCCTGTCAGTTTGAAGTCTCCTTGATGATGCTGGTGCAGAGGGTGTGGTTGCTGGAGATGCTGATGGAGTGGCGCGTCAGAGGATAGGGGGGTCCTCGTGGTCTTTTGTAGCAGGGCATGAAGAGGTAGTGTAGTGTGGAGAAGAAGATCTGCCGGTAGGTGGCTGACACCATGTTGTAGAGGATTGGGTTGATGGCGGAGCTGACGTAGAACAGGACGTTGGTCAACATGTAGAAATAGTGGTAGAAGTCGTACAAGTTGCTGTGGGACAATGGAAAACACAAAGTCGTTGTAACGTGGAAAATTTAACGTATTTGTTGAGTATGAAGATGTGTCATATTAAACATCAATGGATCAATTATACGGCCAAAATGTCCAAGTAAGGTGAGGAAGATAAATGACAAAGACTACTCTATTCATAACATTTGTGGATAAGAATCCATCCCATGCAATCATGCTCCCTCCCAGAACAAGATGGTTGTGTGCATCAGCGGATGGTAAGTCACATTTATCCCTTACGCAAAGAGAAGGGTACAGCTGCAGGACCGGAAACTTCTTCTAGTTCCAGGATCACACTTTCAGGATCACAGTCACCGGGCCCATAGTTTTTCACAAACCCTCACACCTACCCTAAGACTGCCAGCGTTGGACCTTCCAGCAGGACAATGATCCAAACCACACCTCAGAATCAACCAAAAGGTGGTTCAGAAATCACAAAATAAAGGTTTTTTCATGGCCATCCCAGTCAAATGACCTAAACTCCACAAGCGTTGACCTCAGAATTTGAGGGAGTTGAGATTCTTGTGAGATTCACTATGGAGGAATGATCTCAGATATTCTGATCTTAAATCCGTGTGTCTTTATACCTCTAGGGGGCTGCACTAAATATTAAATGTAGGGTACCAATAATACTGTTTTTTTTAAGGTTTGTTACTTGAATAAAAGGTGACTTTCTTGTGAACAATTTGAATGAAAGATCACGGGGATAGACAATGAAGATATTTTAAATATAAAGACTAATTTTACCCATTATTTTAAAGGCTGCCAATTATTCTGGAGGGTACTGGCTGCATTTAACCACTTACTGTGTGTGACAGAGTGTGTGTGTATATGTATGTGTGTGTGTGTTTGTGTTTTGTTTTTAAATAGCAACATACTAGATTTGAGGTTGTGCATTTTTTCTTTTAAAGAGTGCTGTAATTGGTAAATGAACTGGATGACCAGCTGGTATAAGAAGTGCTCAATTAGGGAATTCAATGGTGCAGCAGCGGCTTCACTTTGATCTCTTCATCTTTGGAACATCTGGGTGGAACTTTTATAATGAGGTATCACCATTCCTCTCTACAATGTGCGATCAATAATGGCAAAACTAAAAAAATTACCTTTATGGCTACGTCGTGTCATTTTATTTCTTTTTCCAACACAATCTGAATATGGACCCTAATCCTGTTTTTACACTCTACTCATGTGACGTCTCTCAAGCCAATCAAACTTGCCGTAGTGATGACATCAGGACGTTGAGTCAACACAAGAGGATCCAATCTTACGTTACTTTTTTTTGTCTCTAAATATCAAAAAGTAACACTTGTATATAAATATAAATGTAATACACATTTTAAAAAAATTCTATCAATTGTATGTAAATGTATGTAATGTTTTAATCTTCAAAAAGACTCTGGCTGCAATTTCGACATCTTCAACAATCTAAAATACAATAATTTTAAGCCCCCAGGCCAATAATTCAACACCTCTGACATGGTGCTGATCTAATCTTAAACTGTAAAGAATAATCTTGATAATCCAAATTTATGTGCCTGGACAGCGATAAAGAAAGCTCAGCTGTTCTTTACATTTAAGACCAGACATCATGCGATCCAAGATCTATTCGTTTGCAATCCAATAAGGAATTGGAATGTCCGATGGTATAAACATGATAAGCTTTGATTTTCATTTTTCTGTGAACTCTCTGCAATACACAAGTGGAGACTTAACCTTTGAAGAGACCGACCGGCCTCCGTCTCACTGGTGCTGTTATAGAGGAGGAGAAAGGGGGGATGGAGCCCCTCGGTGGTTAGAAGGTTGGCCAGTGAGCATTAGATAAGATGGATGAGGAGATAAGGGGGAGATACACTGAGAAAAGAAACAAGAGGATGCTGATCAGAGAAAGAAAGAGGCTTCAACACGTCAGTACTTTGCAATTAAACAAGTCTGAAATGGGAATGGAAAGCAGTGGAAAACACGACAGGAATACAAGTGGATTCTCAAAGTCTGCAGCGGTTGCATTTCCCCATTTATCAACAAAAGAAATGGACTGGAGGACGAAGCGTATGAGCTTGGAATGGAGTTTCAGTGATTGACTTCAGCAGTGAGCCACAGGATGCATCATATGTCACCCATCCTGCACCTGCTTCTTAAACAGCATTGACTGACCCTCCGGCAATAACCCCTTATGGCCTCAGTTGTCACCCATCTGTTATCCATGCGGACCGTCCCTTGAAAACACTCAGACCCTGTGGTTTAAAGACAGTAATCCACTCATTTACCTCATGTCAACAACAGATGAGTGTATTTCTACTACCTTCTCCAACGCACGTTTTCATTTAGAGCTTCATAAAAACAGTGTAAACACAGACACTATCAGCTCGATTCTTATTGATTATTGACTACTAGGACGCAGAAGATTTAAACAGGAATGCAGGTATTCATCATCATCATTAGGAGGCATCAGATCAGAGCTGTATGAGTCGGTTGAAACATCTACAGCCAGATTTGCATAGAAGTTATCTCAGATAAGCTTTAACCCGTTCCATCATCACTAGCCTTAATGCTATAGGAATATCCTTGGATAACTTTATCTTTCTTTTTTTTTACTTCTAAAGTCCTAAAATGCAGATTAATCAGATTGTTTTTATTGATAAAGGTAACCTTGAATTGATTTAACAATTCTAATGTTTTAATAACGTCCAAATATTGTTATATTTTCAGATTGTGATCTCGTAATCAGCAAATTGAAAAATGTTAGTTTAGGTTATGGAATCATGCAGCATTTCAAAAATGGTTTCAAAAACATGTTACTTGTATTCCATTTTGTCTATTTTACATCCCCCACAAATGTTATTAATCAGAAATGGGTCAGGGTTCTTACAATGGGTCATGGGATACATTAATTCACATTAGGACTGTCAGGTAAGGAAAAATGTATCTCATTAATTACACACTTTATTACTATAGATACATTATTAATAAATCCAAATGTATCAATATTTACTGTTGAGAAATATTAATTTCAAACTAGGCTCATGCTGTAGTTTCAATCACGAGATGTCTGAATGAAATAGACTCCTTCCCATTCACTCTCTCTCTCTCTATCCCAATTCAATCGGACGGCCCGCCCACTTTGAGTTGGGATCTGCTCGAGGTTTCTGCATGTTAAAAGGCAGTTTTCTCTCACCACTGTGCTAAGTTGGGTGTGGATTGGGATCCATGTAGAATCCCCACCCGATTCTACAGAGATCCTAGAGTAGACCTGCTCCTTTTGAAAAACTCCCGGAGATAACATGTTTTGATTTGGTGCTAAATGAATTAAATTGACTTTTCTAAGTCATGATAACACCAGTTCTCTCTGTGTGGAAGGGTGGAAAACCAACAAGCTGTCACATTCCTTTAATGCATGGATATTAAGGGAATGGGATTCAGTTTGTCAGTACAATCTGTAAAACTAAACTATTCAATCAAATCAGAATTTGTTTTAACGACTATTGGCCCACCTGTCGCTCAATCCTTTCAAGAAACTCACAATAAGATCTAAAATTAGCTAACAGCATCTCCTCCAATTATGTCACTGAAAAGTCCAGGATATTATGGAATCATCATTCCACTACCGTAGATTTAAAGAATTGAAAAACAATTTCACGGATCATCTTAAAAGGATTGAGGATGTGTTCTAATTATAGGGGAATGACATTTCCCAACATTCCTGGTAAAGTTTACTCCAGGGTTCTGGAAAAGAGACCACAAATGATTGTTGAACCTCAGTTTCAGGAGGAACAATGAAGATTCTGTCCAGGTCGTGGAACGGAGGAGCAACTTTATACTCCCGCAAGCTTGTTTGCGGGTTCATGGGAATTTGCCGATGCAGTCTACATGTGTTTTGTGGATTTGGAGAAGACTTATGACCATGTCCCACAGCCAGTCCTGTGGGGGGTACTGTGTGAGTGTGGAGTACCAGGGCCATTACTACCAGCCATACAGTCTACATATATCAACCAAAGTGAGAGTTGTGTCCCTGTTCTCATCAGAAAGTCAGGCAAGTATTCAGTGAATGTTGGAATCCACCAAGGTTGTGCCTACTCTCCGATTCTATTATTGATATACATGGACGGTGTGTGTGTTGTGTGTTAATGTGTGTGTCTACCAACATTCAGGGACACCATTAGAAATGGCTGAGGACGGGATTGAAAGGAATAACAGAGGCGGCACTGACCATGGACTCTTCATTACAAATTAAACAAAGTCTGACGCATCATCAGGTCTCCACTGCCCGTTATCAAGGTTCTCCAGACCAAGAACTGTCTGAGGAGAGGACGCAGCATCGACAGAGACTCCTTTAACTTCAATTAACCCCTGCTGGACTCTTTTATCCAGGACTGGAAGGCTCAGGGACAATTTCCGCACACAATCTGTACACAATCTGTGCATACCTTAGTGTAATAATTATATGATCGAAAAAGTCAGGAACATTATAGAGTCATCACCACCACCGCTGCGTCCCCTGTCTGTCAAGTTTTCAGGCTTGACAGATGTTAGTGAGAGGAAGAACTGGATTGCTTTGAGAAGGGTCAGTTTTTTATGACCGACGATAGGTGGAGCTTTATCTCCAAAAAGTTTCGGGCCATGATTTCTCTACCGAAGGTGCAAATTAGTCCAAATTAGGTGCAAATTAAATCAAATCAAAGAGATCTATCGCGTGTATATAATATTTTACTCTAATAGCTCCACTTGTACTCACTAGGGGGAGCTTTCTATGGAAAACACTGTTTCACAGGACTATCCACATTTAATTTGAGGAGTTCAATCAGAGGGATTACTGGTGCAATGCAGGGGATTGGGGTCTTTTCAGGGATATATCCTTGCTGTTGGGCAACGTGGATGAAATATTTAATGCATTTACTGCAGTAAAAGTACCATAGTGTAAATACTCCACAAGTGTATATGAACTATCAGAAAAAAAACTTATAAGTATCAAAATAGTATAGGAATAGTAGGAATAGTTTATTTGATTGTTTTTTTTGTAAGGAACAAGTACAGAAAAATATTGCCAGTTGTATACGCAGTGATGTACTGTACTATTGATTATAGCCAGGTCTTATTTCCATCACCTGTCCCTTGATGGGCGTTGACACTCCGTCAGGATGTGTATGGATTATCAGCAGCAAAGCCGTCCGAGAAATGAAGATCTAGCGAAAGTTCAGTCAGGAAGACTATCCCCTTACACACCGGCCACCTAATTAATAGCACTCTGTCATCACCCTTCACAGACGCTGAGTCTCAATAATCGGGCTTCACAATCTGAGGCGTCTGGAGCTGATTGATACAAGCTGTTCTCTTCAGACGGCCACATCAATCCAATGTCATGGTGAATCTCCTTCATCATCATCATCATCATCATCATCATCATTATCACAGTACTACTAGTCTCTTCAAATAGGATTCTCTCTATCACTGGTCTGTGTTGTTAGGTTATACTCAGTCATAGGTAATTTTTCCTGTGTTGTGTTGAAGATTTCCTTCAGTGATTATTTCCTTGTACTCCTTGTACTCCTAGACAGGCAGTGTTTCCTGCCTGTCTCCCTCTTATGGTTTCTCTCTACGTGCCATTCTCTTTCCTTATCAATCCCAGTGAAAGATTTTGTTTCCTCTGCAGTTCATTACTTTGCACATTCATTGGTTTGACGTTACATCTGATTTGATCTTTGTTTTGTGATTGGGATCATTTCGAGCATATGTTGTAGTTGAGTATAACTCCCATGCCTGTTTTTTGAGGATGTTGAGATTTTTCATTCAAACATTTTTTGTTTCACATAACCTTTTGAGTGTGGTTTGCATTTGGTTCCAGTTATTAAAGTTAACTTTGACACTTTCCATTCATCTACTCTTTCAAGCTGCTCTCCACCTAGTCCTCACAGATCCATCAACTTCCTCATTCATCAGTCTGTTCGGAGCCATCAGCCGCCACCCAGCACCAGTATTCAGATTCCAAGGTGAGCTATAGCTGCTCATGCTCAGGGTTGATACACTTCATTCACAATCTCCCTGAAGAGTCTGAGCACCAATATCTTTCTGACGGATAAATAGAGGTAGTGGAGTAGAAGTATACCGTAGCATAAAATCAAAATAAATGAGTAAAGAACAGATCCCTCTACTTTGTACTCAATACGGTACTCAAGTTAATGTAAGTAGTCCTTGTAACTCTAAATGTTTCTCTGCTCTTCACTCTTCTCGGGTATTCTCTCTCGATGCTTGAGCGCTGCACAATGACCAAACATTCACATTTAAATTCTGTAGGTTCAGCTTAAATGACAGAGAATGACAAATCTGCGAGTTAGTCTTCTCTCTGGTAGAAATTGAATTTGAAATGAGTCCCTCCAGCTGCTGACATTTAAATTCTAATTGTTCCAGACGTTGAGCTCCATATTCAACACTGACTGATGCCTATGTTAAAGGTCCAGGGTGTAAACTTTACCTGTGTCCCTCTGAATTAATGGAATACAATATCCAAAAGCAAGTTTTTTTTTGGTATAATCAACTGGCTATCATCATGTTTTTGTATTGATTAAGAAAGAGCTCTTTAAATCCAAAAAGGCACGGAACCAACTCCATAGAGGTAACTTAGAATGACGAACTTTGAACTTTTTCAGGCTGGACGAAAGAAAAGAAGACCTTATCTTACTGACTCCTATCTTTCCTTATATTTTCTTACCTTACCTTATCTTTTCTTACCTTATCTTATTTATCTTACTTTACCTTACCTTATCTTTTCTTACATTATCTTATCTTTTCTTACCTTATCTTATTTATCTTACTTTACCTTACCTTATCTTTTCTTACCTTATCTTATCTTTTCTTACCTTATCTTATTTATCTTACTTTACCTTACCTTATCTTTTCTTACCTTATCTTATTTATCTTACTTTACCTTATCTTACCTTATC